>PVJA010050362.1:0-13235 GCA_004027025.1 Myocastor coypus | reverse complement strand
TTTTTTTTTTTTTTTTTTTTTTTTTCTTACTTGTTATTTTTTATTTTTTATTTATTTATTTTGTCTTTTTGAGACAAGGTCTCGCTATGCAGTTGAGGCTGGCCTTGAGCTCACTTTTGTAACCCAGGCTGGTCTTGAACTCGCACCAGTCCTGCCTCAGCCTCCCAAGTGCTGGGATTACAGGCGTGAGCCACCACACCCGACAATTTTTTATTTTTTTATTTTTTCTTGTTTCAAAACTTTTGCCTGTTTGCCCACTTATTTTTATTTTTTTTTTCTTGTTTCAGAACTTTTTGTTTGTTTATTTATTTATTTTTATGGCCGGTTCAGCCTGCCCTGAGAGCAGGGCTGGTGCAGCATGTGGTTCTGGGGATCCAACCTCGGTCCCTGCAGCCGCCCAAGCTTTCCTAAGCAGGTGCTTTAGACCACTGAGCCATCCTGCTGGGCCCCACCTGCCTGTTTTAAAATCAGATTTTAGGGGTAGGGGATATAGCTCAGTAGAACAAGCGCTTATCTGGCAAGCGCAGGGTCCTGAGTTCCATACCTGATTCCGCAAAATAAAAAGGGTTGGGGAGATAGCTCTATGGTACAAGTGCCTGTCTGGCAAGTGCAAAGTTGTGGTTTGTACCCCAGCCCCACAATAAATAAATAAATAAATAGATAGTTAGATAGATAGATAGATAAATAGATAAATAGATAAATAAATAAATAATCATATTTTATGTTGAGATGGGTTTTTCCTAAATTTCCCAGACTGGACCCCAACTTTTATTTTATTTTATTTATTTATTTATTTATTTGTCTTTTTGAGACAGGGTCTCACTATGCAGTTCAGGCTGGCCTTGAGCTCACTTTTGTAGCCCAGGCTGGTCTCGAACTCACACTGATCCTCCTGCCTCAGCCTCCTGAGTGCTGGGATTACAGGCGTGCACCACCACGCCCAGCACTGGACCCCAACTTTTAATCCTCCTGCCTCAGCCTCCCAAAGTATTGATGCTACAGGCATAGATATACCATCACATCTCACACACCATATTAGGCCCTGGCTTGTTTCCTCCCTTCCTGATCCTGGCTCCTAAAGAACCAGCTAACTCAGCCCTGAACACCACATGACCCCTAAGTCAAAGCAGCGATGATGAAACCAGTGAATTTCACAGGACTCCTACGAGTCCTAGAGCTCCAGATGGCAGAACGACCTCTGTGCTGGCTCCAACTCTTCCCTCCACTCCATGCGGTTGCGTTGTCACAGCACTGTGTATCTATACAACTTTATTTTCTCCCCATGAGGTCAGTGGCTTCTCTATGACACATGGAGAAGCTGAGACCCAAAGAGACAGGCGATACATATAAATCATCAATATATATAAATCATCATAAGAGGCCCCCCTCTGTGCCTCTTGCCTCAGCCCCTCCCTCCACCAACCATTAACAGACCAGATGCCAGGATTCTCTTCCTGGGTTCCCCTCCTGCCAAGGACCTGGAGCCACAATAGGGAACTCAGAAGCCTTCTGCCAGGTCCTGACAGCCTAGGGAGGATAGACCAGAGATGGGAGAACATGGAAGGCTGTACTGTAGGAACACGGGCTGGCCACCACTGCAGTGAAATCTTCCTGTGTGTTTCATGCAAAAGGAACTCTGTGTTCAAATATGTTTGAGAAACAGATTTCTTCTCTGCTGGACTTCTCTAGTGAGCCTTTGGGAATAGGAGGTGGCTGGAGGGGCCTGCCTGGCTCCAGGTGGCTGTCCCAGCCTTCACCCTGCCCCCTTGTCTCCTAGGCCTGCCTGGCGCTTCTCCCTTGCTGTAGCAGAGGTATGGGCCTGCCCAGGAGGGGCAGTGGGCATGGGCCCTGAGCAGAGGCGTGTATCTGAGCATGGCTCAGAAGGGCCTGTGCTGAGGATCCTTCCCCACAGGCCACATAGTGGGCTTTAAGGAAGACCACTACATGCTGCGGGAGAACCTGATGGCCTCAGATCACCTGGACACACCTATGCTACGCAGCGGGAACCTCAAGGGGCGGGACATGGTCCGCTGGAAGATCACCAACAATGTACAGCGACCTGGCTTTGCCACCCACGCGGCCAGCACCAACCCCACAGAGCTGGGTGAGCCTGAGCCTGCTCTAGATTGGGATCACATTGGCCTTATTTGCTCTGTGGGTTGGGCACAGGCAGGGCTCACCCCTTTCCACCTCTTCCTGGTAGCACTGCAAGTCCCAGGCCTGTGTGCACGGTGCCTACTTCACCCAGAGTGGCCAGTCGTGCCCCTAACCCTGTCTTAGCATAGTTCCTGGAGGAGGATGCTCTGTGGTGACCACTGTATGTGGGCTGATGGCATCCATCCCTCTTACCGCCCCTAAGTGCCCTATGGGCTATCCCTGCGCCTTGCCCGCCTCTACACTGAGAACCTGCTGAAGCCTGGCACTCGAGAATCTGACCAGCTGCGCCAGGAGGTGGAGGAGAATGTGAGCACCCATGCGGCTGAGTCAGGGCTGGGGAGAGAGGAGCACAGCAGTGGCGGGGCGGGAGATTGGAGGGCAGTAAACATGGGAGCAAGACTTTCCCAGGCAGCCACAGGGTCCCTGGAAAGACATGTCCCTGCAATGGGGCCATTTGGGAGGCAGCAGAGCCTGGGTCTTGGGACCTGGCCCAGTGGACCAGAAGCCTCACCTCTGCCCCTTTGTCCGGCAGCTGAATGAGGTGTACAGACACATCACTGGGGCCCACAAGCTCCAGCAGACCAAGTTCCGGTGAGTCCTGTATGCTCAGGTTGGGTGGGAGCAGTGTGGCTGTGCTGAGCCCCGGCAGCCTCAGGGCAGGCAGCCAGGCACCCTCTAGCTGGGTGGCAGCTTTTCACACAGCCACCATAGAGCTCAAGTCTGGGCAGATCATGCCCTCACCCCAGGGGCCATCTGGCTCATAATCTCTTCTTTGCCCCTACAGACAGCAGCCCAACGCGGGGAAAAAGTGAGTTGAAGATATTCAGGTGGGACAAGGCCACTTCCTGTCCCCAGCTCCACCCCATCTCCATGCTCCTTCCTTGGGCCACTCTCAGCAAACATGGAAGGGAAGCACACCTGGCAAAGCAGCCCCTGGGTACCTGCCCTCCCGCTGGCCACACACACTCCTCACCAGCAGAGCCCAGGGCTGTGAGATGCTCACATTGGGTGGCAGGTGACACCACTCCATCCCTAGTTCCTCCCCTGAGCACTGGCCTTTGGTGGGGGGAGCCAAAGAGGGGAGCCATGTGCACATACTGCAGGAGAGTGACAGCACAGCACCTCCAGGGGTAGGGGCTCAACTAGCACAGCCCTTACAGTGCACCTGGCACTGTGCCAAGGGGCCCTGCCAGCCCTTTTGTGCCAATCCTGTGAGGGACAGAGTGTTGCCACTCCTATTTTCTTCTCCTTCTCCTTCTCCTTCTCCTTCTCCTTCTCCTCCTCCTCCTCCTCCTCCTCCTCCTCCTCCTCCTCTTCCTCCTCCTCCTTCTCCTTCTCCTTCTTCTTCTTCTTCTTCTATGTACTTAGTACACAGGGTCAGCGGTGTAGCTCAGCTGACTTAGGTAAGTGCAGGGCCCAGGGTTTGGACCCTGGCACCACATACTGCACTGGCCCTGCCCTGGGTACACTGAGCCGGTAATGGAGTCTGGGCATGATGGCGCACACCTGTAATTCTAGCACTAGGGAGGCAGAAATCAGGAGGATCACTACAAGTCTGGGCTACATAGTGAGACCTTGCACAAAACAAAACAAAACTTAAATGTACTTAGTACAGACTCTGCAAGGTCTCACTACATAGATCAGACTTAGTGATTCTCCTGTTTTCATCCCCCTAAAACTCTGGGATTACAGGCATGTGCCACCATGCCCAGTCTCTTTCTCTCTCTCTCTCTCTCTCTCTCTCTCTCTCTCTCTCTCTCTCTCGTATTATGGCCAGCTCACCCTGCCCTGGGGGGGGGGGGTGCTGACACAGCATGTGGTGCTGGGAATCGAACCGCAGTCCCTGTGGTTCCCTAAGTTTTCCTAAGCAGGCACTCTAGACCACTGGACTATCTTGTCGGCCCCACCATGCCCAGTCTCAATTACTGTCTCAGTGCGCCCCAGAGGCGGGGTCAGCATGGCATGCTGGGGATCAAACCCTGGTCCCTATGTCTGCCTAAGCAGATGCTTTAATCCACTGAACTATCTGGCCAGCCCTGCCACTCTCACTTGACAGGTGAGGAAACTGAGGCTCAAATAAGTTGTTACTTGCCCAAGGTTACCTAGATATCAAGATGGAGAGCCAGCCTGGTGCAAGGGGATATGCCTATAGTCTGAGTCCTCTGGGAGGCTGAAGCAGGTAAAATCACAAAATTGAGCCCAGCTTAGCCAAATTAGCAACTGAGACCTTACCTAGTAAAATTTTGAAAAACTAGCCAGGCATGGTTACACAGCACTCAGGAGGCTGAGACAGGAGTATCTCTGTGAGTTCAAGGCCAGCCTGGACTGCACAGCAAAATCATGTCTCAAGAAACCAAAAAGAAGCCGGGCGTGGTGGCGCACACCTATAATCCCAGTACTCGGGAGGCTGAGGCAAGAGGATCAGTACGAGTTCAACACCAGCTTGGGCTACAAAAGTGAGCTCAAAGCCAGCCTGACCTGCATAGTGAAACCCTGTCTCAAAAAGATAAAAAAAAAAAAAAAAAAAAAAAAAAAAAAAAAAAAAAAAAAAAAAAAAAAAAAAAAAAAAAAAAAAAAGAAACCAAAAAGATAATAAATAACTAAATATTAACATCGAAGAGGGCTTAAAAATATTGAAGAGGACTGGGGAAGTAGCTTAGTGTGAAGGCGCTGGGTTCATTCCCAGAACAAAAACAAGAAAAAAAAAAAACTCATATCCAGAGCTGTGGGCAGGACAGCAGCTGCACAGGGGAGCACTTGCCTGGCGCACATAGGCTCTGGTGTGATTCTCCATCATCCAAAACAGAACCAAGGAGCTGGGGAGATAACTCTGTGGCACAAGTGCCTGCCTGACAAGTGCAAGGTCGTGAGTTTGAACCCTGGTCCTGCCAAAAAATAAAGCAAAACCAGGCACCTAACACCTGGATTTGAAGCCAAAAGAGCTTCTCTTTTTTTGTTTTGTTTTGTTTTTTGAAATAGGGTCTCACTATGAGGTTCAGGCCTGGAACTTGCAATGCTCTTCCTGCCTCAGCCTCCTGAGAACTGGGATTACAGGCATTTGCTACCACACCCAGCTGGAGGCCTGTCTCAGGCAGTCACCCCTAGCATCTTTGCTGTCCTGTGTCTCATTCTCACACCACCTGCCCTTGCAGGGGAGTGCTCAGGGAAGCTTTTCTCCTGCATGAGGGTCCTGGGACCAGCAGGTGTACCTGGCAGTGCCTGGCTCTGAACTCTTTGCCATTTTGTTCCTGCTGAAGAGAGGACAGAAAGGACAGGCAGGGGTTGGTAACAGGCTAATACCTCCTCCACCTGGACTGCCCTCCCTGATCAGGCAAGACCATACCATCATGGACACCGTGGTGATGGCACCCCGCTCGGCCAAGCAGGCGCTGCTGAAGCTGACAGAGAAGCAAGTGGAACAGGGGGCTTTCCATGAGCTCAAGGTGGCTCCTGGCTACTACACCCTCACTGCTGAGCAGGGTAGGTGGGTGGCCTCCCTGCACTGCCCCCTAACTCTTCCGCTGTGTGGCTGGCTCCAAGCACTACGTCTGACCCCCTACAGATGCCCGAGGCATGGTGGAATTCCAGGAAGGTGTGGAGCTGGTGGACGTACGTGTGCCCCTCTTCATCCGGCCTGAGGATGATGATGAGAAGCAGCTGTTGGTGGAGGCCATCGATGTGCCTGTGGGCACTGCCACCCTCGGTCGGCGCTTGGTACACATCACCATCATCAAGGAGCAAGGTGAGTTGAAGAGGGCTTGGCAGGGAGGCAGAAAGGGAGTTTGTGGGCACCTCATTCCCCCGATAATCACCAGCTGTAAGTGGGACCTGGCCACATAGGCGAGGCCGGTTCCTAAGCCTCTGTGGTATTAGCTACTTCGTCTGTAAATTAGATATAAGCCTCATTCCTCACAGGACCTGCTAAGCATTCAGTGGAGATATCAGAGTGGGCATAAGGAGACCCCAGCCCTCCATGCAGAGGAGGGCTTAGACCAGGCAGAAGCACGGCACTGTGGATCCCATATGCTGAGGACAGTCCTCCCTGCGGCCAGAGGGCCCCTTTGGCCCCTAAGCTTTCTCCCCACCCCAACCCCGGGACCTTCTGGGCCTGCTCTGCATTTGGCCCTGAGTTTCAGCACTCCATCTTGGCAGGTCCTGCCTCTGCCAGCCCTTCAGCTCTTACCGGAAGACTTTGCCTTCTCCAGAGTAGTAGTGGAGCTGGATTAACAAGGAGACTCTTAGAATCTGGGAAGGGATAGAAGAAGGGGGAGCTGAGCAGGGACAGGCCAGGACTGCTAACTGATAGACACTCTGGCTCCTTGCAGCCAGCGGGGTGGTGTCCTTTGAGCAGCCCAAGTACCTGGTCAGCCGCAGCGAGCGAGTGGCCCGCATTCCTGTCGTTCGACGCATCCTGGATAATGGCAAGTCCCAGGTCTCGTATCGCACACAGGACAACACAGCACTGGCCAACCGGGTAAGGCTCTGTTATAGAGTTGAAGATCACCATTGGTTCCTAGGGCAGAACTGATGCGGCAGCTGCCTGAGTCCCTGCATGCTGGTGGTGTATCCCAGCAGGCCTCCTAGGGCCATGCCCACCTGTCCCTGCCACACTTGGGAAGGAAGTCTCACAGTGCCAGTGACACCCTGGGTGAGACTTCATTGCTGCCAGGGACTGGGCCAAGATGGCTGCTTCCTCCTGCATGGCCCAGACACCTGATCAGGCCGTGCCTGCTCACCCTCCATGGCCTGAGTCCTGCAGGGCTGCCAGGCATTTCCTGGCCAAATGGAGCCCTGCCTGCTGTGCTGGGGCCTGGGGCTTCTTAAGCCAGAAGCACAGAGCTCAGGTGCCTGGGTCTCCAGCTGTCACTGTCCGTCCTCCCCTGGGCCAACAGCCCTTTTAGGGAGGGTTGTGGCCAGAGCTGGATGTCCCTATTACAGTAGAGGCCTAGCAGCAAGAAGAACCAAAGCTGGATGATAGACATACTTGATTTTGCCTATAGGGTTTTGTTTTTCTTTTTCTTTCTTTCTTTTTTTTTCCTCTCCTTTATTTTTTGGTTTTGTTTTTAATTATGAACTTATTAACAACTTTTAAAATCACTGAAAAGGGCCCGGCAGGATGGCTCAGTGGTTTAAAGCGCCTGCTTGGGAAAGCTTGGGTGGCTTCAGAGACCGCGGTTCGATCCCGGGCACCACATGCTGCGCCAGCCCTGCCCTCGGAGCGGGCTGAGCCGGCCATAAAAATGAGCGAATAAACAAATAAAGGTTCTGAAACAAGAAAAAAAAAAAAAAATCACTGAAAAAAATAAAATAAAATCACTGGACATGGTGGCACCACAGGCACCCTGGCCACACTCCGGTTTTCAGTACATTGTGCTATTGTTAGGAAACCCTCTCCTCACTATTTCAATGCTCTCAGTAAAAATTCCAATGTAAAAACAAATTCCAAAGCAGTTTGTCCATAATCCTAATGATTATGCCTCGTTATACAAGAGAGGCTGGCTACCCTGTTAGGCTATTATCTCTCCAACCCCAGGGTTGGGTGTTTTTGTTTGTTTACCATCATGCCCCAGCTCCATTTATCTTTTTTTAAGATTTTTTTATTGTATTTATTTATTTTTTTCTTGTTTCAGAACCATTATTTGTTTATTCACTCATTTTTATGGCTGGCTCAGCCCGCCATGAGGGCAGGGCTGGCGCAGCATGTGGTGCGGGGGATCGAACCGCGGACCCTGAAGCCACCCAAGCTTTCCCAAGCAAGCACTTTAGACCACGGAGCCATCCCGCCAGACCCCTATCTTTTTTTTTTTTTTTTTAAGAATTTATTTTATTTTATTTTTTCTTGTTTCAGAACTTTTGTTTGTTTGTTTATTTATTATCATGGCCGGCTCAGCCTGCCCTGAGGGCAGGGCTGGCACAGCATGTGGTGCCGGAGATCGAACCGCGGTCCCTACAGCCACCCAAGCTTTCCTAAGCAGGCGCTTTAGATCGCTGAGCCATCCACTGGGCCCCCCAGCTCCATTTATCTCATACAAAGTTTCACTAATTGTTAATATTTGCTCTTATCTGTGTCTGCCTGGCTAGGCTAGTGCCAAGTCCTGAGTTACATTCCCAGTACCAAATAAATAAATAAATAAATAGCTTTCTCTGGATATAAATATTTACATAGATAGCTTGCATAGACATCTGTATCTATATATCTATATAGATAATCATATATAGGGGATTATTTTCTAGACTATTTGAAATTGTAGATACCATTGTAGACCCTAGGCCAGTGATGATGGACATTTTATATTTATTTTTGTCTTCTTGAGACAGGATCTTGCTATGCAGTTCAGACTGACCTTGAGCTCGCTTTTGTAGCCCAGGTTGGTCTTGAACTTGCACTGATCCCCCTGCCTCAGCCTCCCAAGTGTGGTGGTGGGCATTTCAGAGCTTTAAATATACAGACACTCAGGAGGATCGGTATGAGTTGAGACCAGCCCGGGCTACAAAAGTGAGCTCAAGGCCAGGCCAGCCTGAACTGCATAGTGAAACCCTGTCTCAAAAAAAAAAAAAAAAAGGAAAGAACAGAAAAGAAAAGAAAAGCCAGCTATGCAGGTCCCCTGATTCAGATGTCTCAATAATGTCTTTAGTAGCTTCTTCTATCTAGGAACCCGTCAGAGTTCTGGAATTGCATTTTGTTGTCATATGCCTTTAGTTTCCTTTAGCCCAGAATAGGTCCCTGGCTTTGCCTTTCTCAAGGCTGACATTTTTAAGTGTCCCCTTACATCAGTTACTCACAAACAGCCCCCTTCTTACCTGTAGCCTTCCTTTCCAGCGCTGGGTTAGACAGCCAAGCTAGGCGGCCAGGACCTAAAATGTTGGTTTGAAGCGCCACCTAGTGGTCATCTTTGAGGTTTTTTTTTTTTTCCCTCCCATTTGGAGTTAATCCCTGCACACCTGTGATGCACCTGCACACACATCCTAGGAAGCCGGCAATGTCCAGGACATTAAAAGAGAAATTTGGTGGGGCCTGGCGGGATGGCTCAGTGGTCTAGAGCCCCTGCATGGGAAGGCTTGGGCGGCTTCAGGGACCGCGGTTCGATCCCCGGCACCACATGCTGCGCCAGCCCTACCCTCGGGGCGGGCTGAGCGAGCCATAAAAATGAGTGAATAAACAAATAAAGGTTCTGAAACAAGAAAAAAATAAATAAATAAAATTTTTAAAAAATAAATAAATAAATAAATAAAAATAAAAGAGAAGCCGGGCGTGGTGGCTCACGCCTGTAATCCCAGCACTCGGGAGGCTGACGCAGGAGGATTGGTGCGAGTTCGAGACCAGCCTGGGCTACAAAACTGAGCTCAGAACCAGCCTGAACTGCATAGTGAGACCCTGTCTCAAAAAGACAATAAATAAATAAATAAATAAATAAATAAAAGAGAAATTTGGGGGGCCCGGAAGGATGGCTCAGTGGTCTAAAGCACCTGCTTAAGAAAGCTTGGGCGGCTGCAGGGACCGCAGTTCAATTCCTGGCACCACATGCTGCGCCAGCCCTGCCCTCGGGGCAGGCTGAGCTGGCCATAAAAATAAACAAACAAAAGTTCTGAAACAAGAAAAAAAATAAAAATAAAAATAAAAGAGAAATTTGGGTAGATGGAGGCTCCCCACCCAGCAAGTAGGGGCTGGAGCTGGACAGTATAGGGGCAGCTTCCCCTCCTGGGTAGGGCCTGCAAATCCCTGCTGCCTGGCTACTTGTGTGTGTGCATTCATGTGTCTCTGCATTTGATTCAAGCCCTGGCTACAACAATCATTATGAATTTGGCTAAATTCCTTAATCCCCTGCAGGGCTTGATCACCTATCTCTAAAATGGAACAATACTCTGTAAAGTGGAATACCTCTGCCTCCTACCACTGTGAAGATTATGTGAGCTAGTATTTAAAGTGCACAGCAGGACATAGTGGTACATGCCTGTAATCACAGCACCCGGGAGGCTGAGGAGGGAAGATTGCATGTTCATGGACAGCTTGAGCTACATAATGAGCTCAAGGCCAGCCTGGACAGGGACACTGTCTCAAATAACCATAAGAACAAAAACAACAATAATAATAGTAATGCCTGGGTGTGGTGACACATGCCTATAAGCACTCTGGCAGGCTTACAGGAGGACTGCAAATTTGAGCCCAGCCTGGGTAACTTGGCAAGATCCCGTCTCAAAATAATAAAAAAGGGCTAAAGATCAAGTTGATGGGAAGACCCTGGGTTCATTCCCCAATGCTGCAGTAATGACAATAAAAGTGATGCCCACCCTGCCCCTACCCCAGGGCACACAGTGGCAAGCCTGTAATCCCAGTGCTAGGGAGACTGAAAACAGGAGGATCACTACAAGTCGGAGCTGCATAAATTAAACAGCCACCCATCTCCAGCTCTGGTCTGACCCCGGCCCTTTCCATTCCAGGACTACATCCCCATGGAGGGCGAGCTGCTGTTTCACCCAGGGGAGACCTCGAAGGAGCTGCAGGTGAAGCTCCTGGAGCTGCAGGAAGTGGACTCGCTCCTGCGAGGCCACCAGATCCACCACTTCTACCTCCAACTCAGCAACCCCAAGTTTGGGGCCCGCCTGGGCCAGCCTCAGTCTGCCACCATCGTCATCGGGGAGCAAGGTAGACAGAGCCTAGGATGGGCACAGCACATAGAGAGGGAGGCTGGGGGCTGCTCAGCTGGGGCTGCCAGACTCAGCAAATGCAAGCTTGGGACCCTGGGTGTGATGTGAGTTTCACATGAACAGCAAACACATGGTAGAATGAGTATGCTCTTAGGGGCCAGGGAGATAGCTCGGGAGCACAAGTGCCTGCATGCCAAGTGCAAGGTCCTGAGTTCTATCCCTGGTTGCAAGAAAAAAAAAAAAAGAAAGAAAAGAAAAAGAATGAGCACACTCTTGCCATGTGAGGCACACTTATCCTAAAGAAAACCCATTTGCTATTTATTTGACGACCAAGAGAGACTAAGATCGTGTGCCTCCACAGCCTGAGCCCCTCGAGGCTGCTGCCCTTTGACCTCACGCATGCATTTCTGGATGTTAAAGTACCCATCAGTGTTAGCCCCAGAGTGCCAGAGTCTGGAGCCCTGAGGGGACCCACAGTCTTAACTAAGTCTCTGATCCCTTGGTGGTGACAGGACCTTAGAGCTGGCAGCCACACACTGTATGACCCACTAGATCAGCAGTGGTGAGCCTATGGCATGCATGCTACCATGGGCCATTTGTACCACTGAAAACTCTAAAAGGTTCGCCTAGGCACTGGGGAGATAGCTCTGTGGCACAAGTGCCTGCCTGGCAAGTGCAAGGTCATGAGTTCAAACCCTGGTCCTGCAAAAAAATAAATAAAAGGTTCGCCCTCACTGCACTAGATGAACTGGACCGGAACCACACTGTTCAGCTGCTGTCATCACCACCACCACCCCATGGGGACCTGGGTGCACCACAGAACCCCAGTGCCAAGGCTGCTGGGTCCCGGAAGATCCATTTCAACTGGCTGCCCCCGCCTGGCAAGCCAATGGGATATAGGGTAAGGTGGTGGTGGAGGGACCAGGGAGGTGAGGTACTCAGCACCTATGGGAAAGGTAGGGTACCCTGAGGGGGCTATACCTAGAACCAGTAGATGAACAAAAGGAAACCCCATATGGGCCTGGGGAAAAGGAAAGAACCTTTTTTTTTCTTTTTTTTTTTTTTTTAACTATTTTGTTTTTTGGTACTGGGAATTGAACTCTGGGTCTTGTGCTTGCTAGGCAGGCACTGCCCCTGTGAACTACATCTCCAGCCCCTGGGAAGAACCATTCTTGAGTATTTCAGACATCTTTTCTCCTTCCTGGAGGGACCTGACCCCTTGTTCTGCCCCAGCTCTGGTGTGCAAACCCCCAGAGCAACAGTGTCTCACCTGTGCAAAGGGCACAGCAGAGCCAGGGCTGAGTGGCCTCTGTGCTTGCCATTCCCCACTGACCAATCCCCTGCTCCGGAGCAGGCGAAGTACTGGATCCAGGGTGACTCCGAGTCTGAAGCCCACCTGCTTGACAGCAAGGTACCCTCAGTGGAGCTCACCAACCTGTACCCATACTGTGACTACGAGATGAAGGTGTGTGCCTATGGGGCACAAGGCGAGGGTCCCTACAGCTCTCTGGTGTCCTGCCGCACCCACCAGGAAGGTGAGGCCTGGCCCTGTTCTTCCATCCATCCCCAGGTACCCCAATGCCAGTGTGCCCTGCCTCTCAGGCCTGCCCCATAAGGTCCTCCCCCTGCTGCTGACAGTGTCTTTTTCTGGCTCTCCCCAGTACCCAGTGAGCCCGGGCGCCTGGCCTTCAATGTTATCTCCTCCACGGTGACCCAGCTGAGCTGGGCTGAGCCAGCTGAGACCAATGGCGAGATCACAGCCTATGAAGTGTGCTATGGCCTGGTGAATGAAGACAACCGTAAGGAAGGGACTTTTCCCAGCCTCAGCAGCAGCAGCAATCCTGCAAAACAGGGCCAAAGAGCCTGCCGGGGTCTCCAGGTCACTCCTGGGCACTTGAAGCCCATCCTCCTGCTCAGCAGATAAGCCTGAGGCATTCTGAGGCTTTTGGCCAGCTAGGGTTATGCATGGGAACAGAAGTGACAGACAGGTAACCAGGGAGGCTCATCGGTATAATTCCCTTAGGACCAGAGCATAGTTAGGGTTAGCAAATAAAAACAGAATGTGTGCGACAGGGATATAATGTTACAGCACAAGTTCAATTCCTGATATTAAAAAATGTGGATACAGAGGATCACTTGAGCCCAAGAATTTCAGACCAGCCTAGGCAACAAAGTGAAACACCTTCCTCCAATCAAACAAAACACAGGATGGGTTGAGCAAGTGGTGCACACCTGTGATTCCAGCACTCAGGAGGCTGAGGCAAGCCAGGCATGGTGGTGCATGCCTGTAATCCCAGCACTTGGGAGGCTGAGGCAGGAGGATCAGTGCGAGTTCGAGACCAGCCTGGGCTACAAAAGTGAGCTCAAAAGGGGCTGGGGAGATAGCTCCAAGGCACAAGTGCCTGCTGGGCAAGTGCAAGGTTGTGAGTTCG
>PVJA010050361.1:0-13322 GCA_004027025.1 Myocastor coypus | reverse complement strand
CTCACTAAGATGGACAACGTGGGACAGGCAGGAGACATTCTGTTTATGTATATTTTTGTTGCTTCTCCCTTGCTTTTCTCTCTCATAGACATGCAAGCGAAACCAAATCCCTAAGTTAAACCTCATTTTTCTGTCTGGGTAATTGAGTCAAAGCGTATTTTGTTCTGCAGCACTAAGAAGAATTCCTTACTCATTTTTCTTTCATTTTTGCTCTTTATTAATACATTTTTGCAGGACTTGAAGATCCCTCTCCTCGTGGAGATGCGGGGCAGGTACCCAGGTCTCCTTGGTTCTACTTCCTCTCTCCTCCATTCCCTCGCTCCTCTCTCATCGCTAGGTCCTTTTCCCATTTGTAAAAGAGCCCTCTCCCTGTAGCCTATTATGTATCAGTTATTTCACTTTGGTTCTATGCCTTCTTGGTCCAGGAAGAAATCAGGGCCGTAATTTTCACCACTGTGCTACACTGCAAGAGGATTAAGCACTAAAATAAACATTTTTGGCCACATAGACTTTCAGAAGTGCCCAAAAGACTTAGAGAATTCCAATATTTCTTGAAACAAAATGTCTTCCAGGGAGCAACCTACCCTCCACAAGGAAATCTGTCATTCCTTACTGATCGGGGCACACCGATCTGGGGACACTGACACTGGGTGCACATGGGCTGTGCTGAGCTAGGAGCCTGGCCTACAGGTGGCCCAGCCCCGCCCAGCCCTGCTGATTTGCATGTGACCACAGCACAGCCCACTGCCCCCAGGACTCCTTAAGAGACCAGTCACACCCTGTGCAGGAGGCGCTCTGGGTCAGGCCACAGAGCAGACATGAGGGTCTCCAGTCAGCTCCTGGGGCTCCTGCTGCTCTGGATACCAGGTATGGAAGGAGAACCCTGAGAATCTCCTCAGCCTCGTGTGGCCAGGGACGCCTGGTTCTGCAGAGATGTGTTCTTCTATCTAGTGTCATTATGTGACTTTTGATTTCATGTTTTGCATTTCAGGTACCACATGTGACATCCAGATGACCCAGTCTCCCTCTTCCATTTCTGCATCGGTAGGGGACAGAGTCACCATCAACTGCAAGGCCAGTCAGGGCATAAGTAGCTGGTTAGCTTGGTATCAACAGAAACCAGGGAAAGCTCCTAAACTTCTAATCTACTATGCAACCAACTTGCAGTCTGGGGTCCCCTCAAGGTTCAGTGGCAGTGGGTCTGGGACAGACTACACCCTCAGCATCAGCAGCCTGCAGCCAGAGGATACGGCAACTTACTACTGCATGCAGCATAATTCCCTCCCTCCCACAGTGATACAGGCCATAACATAAACCCCCAAAGAAGCAGAAACTAGACGTTTGGCTTCACCACCTGGTCTTTGCGTTGCCTCTCAGTGCTGATGTTTTTCCACAGACACCTGCAGATTCTGAACGTACTGGGAGGGCTTGGTAGACGGGACCCAGGAGCTCCTTTCACTCTATAGGTTTCTTTCCTCCTCATGCCCAACAGCAAAGACCTGGCAAGCCTCTCCTTCTATAACAAGGCACAAAGATTCATGCAGCTGAATGACTATAATGATGATGTCATTTGGGTGGGGAAGAGCAAAAAAAAAGGCCAGTAGATGTATTCAGATCAGTTATTCTTCTTCTTGGGAAAGAATCTAAGGCATAGCTTTGAAAGGTTCTGGAGCTTATTGCCAGAAAAGTAGCAACATAGCCAAGAGATTATCTGGTGTTCACCTAGAACCCTAAGTCATCTGCCATGAAAGTTAGAGTCCAGCTAATTGTGTGGCCCCTACACCTGCCCTCGAGCCCAGGCGAAGGCCGTGGATGTGGTCAGCTGACTAAGGCATCTCATTGGTTGATTCTCGGGTCCGTTCTGCCCATGAGTCTGTCTGAAGGTGACAATTTGTATTGTATCCTCCTCTTCTCAGTTCCAAGTCTGAAGGAATGGCCTCTCGCCAAGCACTGCTACAGAAAAGAAGGGAATCAAAAGAAATTCTGAGAAGTGTGCTTTTCAAGGTATTGGTGAATGTGGTCACCACTGTCCCAATTCTCAGAAATTTTCCACTTCGCACCAGTCCCAGAATATGCATGATTGTGCTTTGAAGCATCATCTGAAACTATGAAATTAACATAACAGCCAGGCATGGTGGCACACGCCTGTAATCCCAGCACTTGAGAGGCTGAGACAGAAGGTTCACTGCAGGTTCGAGACCAGCCTGGGCTACAACAGTGAACTCAAGGCCAGGCTGAACTGCACAGCGAGACCTGTCTCATAAAGACAAAGAAAAAAAAAAAAAACTCATACATCTTTATTATATATCTTTACACAATTATATATAAATCAAATTATATCATAAATGCTGAAAATTATTTCTTTCCATGTCCTACTCAGATACTTGGTCAATTAGTGTGCTAAAGACTTCTAGAACTCCAGGAACCATTATGATAAAAAATAAATCAAAATTGAACCTAGGACCTTGAGTGCTTTTGCCTGGCTTTACCTGATGTCAGGCTGACCTGCTGCGATTTCTGGAGGCCTGCTGAGGGACAGTGACTTTATCTCCGTGAGAAGCAGCCCTGGAGGATGGAGACTGCACAGTCTGCTTGCCACATGGGGAATATAAGAAGAAACAGAGACCCATTGCTCAGTAAAACCTTTTCCAAAGAGCTTAGCACTTAGCATAGCACACTGGGCTGTGAAATTCCCAGTGTTTTCTCTCTTTAGCTAGGAGCAAGAGCAGCAGAAGCCCCTGTAGCCAAGCCAGGGTCCTGACTGGATCTGACTTCTGCACAAAGTATGAGAAGCCTATGAAGGGTACCTCAATCTGTTCTCTGGGCAAGCGAAAATTCTCGGATACTGAGCAGGCCTGGGCACGGTCTCAGGCTAGATTATCTTAGTTACTATTTGTCCCCTGGAATCTTTGCAGTCAGAAGGGCTGCAGGGATTCACCTATAGCACATGTGCATCTGCTGGGGGACAAAACGGTGCATTGTTTCTGCGCCTCCTGTGTACAGTGCTATTTTCATCCCTTCTGGGTGCATTACACTATTTTATAAACTCTCTCCCATCTCAACAGGGGCAGAACAGTGCCACCTTATACCAGGAAAAGAGTTTACAAGCACGCAGTACAAGAGGTTATCATTGAGCCCAACGAGACTTCCTCCATGCTGATTCTATAGGATATTAGTGTAAATCCAAGCAAGATTAAAATCTAGATAACATACGATTTCAATTCATAGGAGAGGTCGGAATTTATCAACACTAGTATGACATCTTTAGTGAAGGAATTTCTCTCCATGTTTGTGAATGATGGCTCCCAATATTTTAAATAAGGTCAGGCAAGGTAGGGTCTTTCTCTAATCTCAGAAGCATGTTATTTATAGTTGAGCCAATGACTGTGTACATCTATTCTTTGTGGGGGTTTTTTGGTTTTTTTTAAATTTTTTTAAATTTTATTTTATTTATTTGTTTTCTTGTTTCAGAATGTTTGTTTGTTTATTCACTCATTTTCATGGCCAGCTCAGCCTGCCCTGAGGGCAGGGCTGGCACAGCATGTGGTGCCGGGGATCGAACCGTGGTCCCTGAAGCCGCCCAAACTTTCCCAAGCAGGCGCTTTAGACCACTGAGCCATCCCGCCGGGCCCTCTTTGTGTTTTTTGAATGGCACACATTATCAGTCCTATTCTGTAGGCTCTCTCTACCATGCTGTCTTAGTTACTCTCATCTCATTGATGGGACAAGACCCTCAGCACCCAAAATGAAAGAAGGAAAGGTTTATTTAACTCACAGTCAGTGGAGGTTTCAGTCCATACTCAGCTGGCTTCCAGGCATGGTGGCCCATGACAAAGAGAGAAGCCATTCATGGCAGTGGCAAAAAACGAGAGCAAGGGCAGTGGCAGCAGCTGTGGCAGGTGGCTAGCCTCTCTCCCCTCCTTAAATTGTAATGCAAATCACCTGCCCCAGCGCAGGTACAACACCCACACCCACAATGATCAATCACAAACTCCAGAAGCTGCCCCATGACTGCATGAGGCTTTGGGGGTCACAACTAGACCCAAACCGTAACACGTGTGTTCATTCTTACACTTGCACCTAGTTTTCTCTAAGCTTGAAAGTTCTCACGTCACCAAATCTCTTCCTGTTTCAAGGATAACATCATCATGAAGTCCTGGATTGAGGGCAGTGGAGCTCATGCCGGGTGAGGAGAAGAGCAGAGAGGAAAGCAGATGTGAGGCCCTGCACAGGGAGCCTGGGCAAACCTGGAAGGCAGCGTCAGGCCTCACTTGGGAGTGCTGGTGCAGTGAGCTGACCTTGGGTGTCCAGGAGAGACAGGATCAGCAAAGCCTTCAGGCCATAGGAATTGCATCTGTAGGGCTCAAATCCAGGTTTCTGGAGGAAGACACCCACGCAGGACAGAGATGCCTGTGGCCCTAGGAGGGGTGGAAGTGGCTGTGAATGTGTGGGTGTTGCTGCAGTCGAGATTTGGATGACGAAGAGGAGTAGATATTGGTTTTGAATAGAAAAGAAGTTCTCATGTGCAAATTCATGAATGATAATTAGAATGGAGACCTCTGATTTTGGAATGGAGTCAAAGGTAATGTGACATTATTTCTTTCACTGAAAGAAAGATAATAGGTTTGTCTATGATTAGACAGATCCAGTTTTGATTTTATAATAGAGAAAATTATACCATAGTCCCACAAAGCATCCATAATTTCTATACTTCATTATTCACTAAAAAGTTCCATGGATCCTTCGAAATATCTGCATTTAAATCTAGAATTGGAAAAATAGATGAGCTGGAAGGAGATACGAAAAACTGTGAGAGACACAGAAATAAATAAATGAATAAATAAATAAATTTCAATTGGAGTGGGACATGATTGCTCACCTCTGGAATATATAAATATAAGCACAGTTAGTGATTCCCGCTCATAACTCATTGAAGAAAACGTGGCTCCATGACTGCAGGCACATTGTAACCAGCAATGGACCGTGGTTAAAGGACCACGCTTCTTCACAAGATTTCCTAATCATAAAAGGGAAAGCGCACTGTGCATTCCGGCTTTCCGGCAGGAACAGCTCCATCCGGGTTCAAAGAAAGCACCACCAAGTGTGGGGACCAAAGAAAGTACTGCACCGCCCCTGGAGAGCCTGAAAATACCTATTTAGTGCCGCCAGGGGGCGCGGAAGTAATTTAGATCTGTTACTTAAGGAGGATTTAGGAAGGACCCGGATAGAAACTTACTTGCCTGAGCCACAAAGAAAAGGGTGAGATACCTAGGTATGTGGTAGTTTGCTATGGAAAAAGATGTTTTGTTAAATAAATATCTCAGCAACTGAGAAATGCAATGTGCCTTCTCTGTTCCATTCAATGACATGGGGCCCGGCGGGATGGTTCAGTGGCCTAAAGCGCCTGCTTGGGAAAGCTTGGGCGGCTTCAGGGACCTCGGTTCGATCCCCGGCACCACATGCTGTGCCGGCCCTGCCCTCGAGGTGGGCTGACCCGGCCATGAAAATGAGTGAATAAACAAACAAAGGTTCTGAAACAAGAAAAAAAATAAATAAATAAAATTTAAAAATCTTTTTTAAAAAATCAATGACATGTATAGACTATGTATTGGCACCATACATAGGGATGTCAATTAAGGTTTCAAATTGTATGTCCACTGCGCACAGAGCCTTTTCCCTGTGAGTATTTTGTGTATTCTGATTGACTATAGTTGTCTTTACAGAGCCTGTGTGATGTAAAAATATGTTACTTTTGCAAATTTCCCCGAGCATCAATAAAAGCATGCGAAACATTGATTTCTGGGCCTTTATAAACATGGCACAAGAGTGATTTCCACTATGCCTTTTCATCACTCGACACCAATACATGTTTTGGTTTCACAATCTGAACACGTACACACATGTAAGTTATAGGAGCTGCGTGTATCGCTTAGGATGCAGTGTGATCCAGGTACTTAGACTCAGAAAAGACGGTTGGAAAGTGGAAGTAGAAGGGCTGGTGAGATAGCTCAGGGGACTAAATGCAAGCTTAGGCAAGCTCCAAGACATATCATAGCGGCCCCAGACACACTGAGCTGGCCACCAAGACTAGGCAGGAGGGCACATGCCTGCAATCCCAGCTCTGGGGAGGCTGAAAATAAGAAGATCACTATGAGACTGAGCTGTATAGTAAGGCCCTGCGCCAAATATAATAATAATAATAATAATAGGAAGTAAGAGGTTCATCGATGTACCTTCAACTTTAACAACACCTGACAGAATTTGAGAAAAAAAATATCCCATCCTGGGTTTCATATGTTGGGCAATGTGACTCTTCCGGCGAAGGACTCAAGCTCTTCCTGTTCACTGTGAGGACTGAGACAGGAATCGTGCTCCTCCCCCAGCTCCCTCAGCCTTGAATGTGAGAGCGCGGTCTTTGCAGCACATCCTGCAGCTCCTGCTGAGCACCTGTGTGGGAGCCAAAGGAGAGAACGACGTCAGCCCGGACTCCTGGCTGCGCCGCTCTGCGCACTCCGCTCCCTCAGTGCAGTGTCCAGTGGACCCCATGGCCGCCATGCGCACTGCACTCAGGGGAGACTCAGAGACCTTACTGAGAAGCAGCGCAGTCCCCTCTACCATGTATTATCCCTGAAACAGGAACGTGGGGACGTTATTTACAGGACAAATTCGCACATGAATGAGCTACCCACTGGGCTTTCCCCTTTAGGACCAGGAACCGCTGTGGAGAGGAAGAGAGACACTTTCAGAAAAATCCAAATGTGCCTCTGGTCCTGGAGTCACATGCTCTTCAGTGGGCATCAGTGTGGCCACCAATTGCTCTGAGGCTTACGCAGTCTGAATGTGGGCAATCAGGGTCCCATGGAAATTTACGTCTACTTTTTATTTCTGCTCTGCCACTCTTATTCTTTCAGTGCTTCCTCTAGGATCATCTTCTCCTTTCCCTATACTAGATTTAGAAGTAGATTTTGAAAAAAAAAATCAAGGCTACTTTTCACTGAACAGTGGCATTTGGAAATGGTGGCTGCTCACTGTGACAGTGGTACAAGCTCATCAAGATTAGGCACAAATGGGGCCTGGCGGGATGGCTCAGTGGTTTAAAGCTCCTGCTTGGGGAAGCTTGGGCGGCTTCAGGGACCGCGGTTCGATCCCCGGCACCACATGCTGCGCCAGCCCTGACCTTGGGGTGGGCTGAGCCGGCCATAAAAATGAGTGAATAAACAAACAAAGGTTCTGAAACAAGAATGAAAATAATAAATAAAATTAAAAATAAAATTAAAAAAAAAGATTAGGCACAATTACCAGTTTGTCTCTCAAATCACAGGGACACCTCTCACCATTCTCTCTATGAAAAAAGCCAGGCACGCTCTCCTTGATTCCATTCCTAAACCACAGTTTACTTAAATATTCTCTATTAAAGTAAGTCACTTCTTAAAAATAAATAAAATAAAATAAAAATGTAAGTCACTTCTTTCGATAGCAATGAAGGCTTCGGTTCTGATTATCATTCATGGATTTATGTATGTGATCGCCTCCCAGTTCAAATCCAGTCTCCAGTCCTCTTCATCACCCACAGCCCCATGCAGAAATACACCCCCTACTCAGAGCTACAACATCTCTTCTAGGGCCACAGGCATCTCTGTGCCTGCGCAGGTGTCTTGCTCCTAGACCTGCGTTCAAGCCCTACAGATGTGATCCCTACGGCCTAAAGGCTTTCCCCATCCTGTCCCTCTTGGACCCCAGAGCTGAGAGCACGGCCCCACCACTCCCAACATGAGGGCAGCTTCCGCATCCCAGGCTCCTGTCAACTTCCTGAGCAGGGATTTCACATCTACCTTCCTACCTGCTCTTCTCCTAGCCCTGCATGACCTCCATGGTTCTTAGTGCAGCTACTGAGTAGGTGTTCTGGGTACTGAAAGAAATTCAGTGAGGCTAGAACATGCAAGCTTAGAAGAAAGTAGGTACAAGTGTAAGAATCAGGAGTTCAAGGGCCGGCGAGATAGCTCAGTGGACTAACTGCCTGTATAGGCAAGTGCAGGAACATGGGTCCAATCCCTGTCACCACATGCTGCACTCGCTCCTCCTCTAGGTGCACTGAGCTGTCCACAGATTCCAGGCATGGTGGTGCATGCCTGCAATCCCAGCACTGGAGGGCCTGAAAACAGGAGAATCACTAGGACTCTCAACTGCATAGTGAGACTCTGTACCAAACCCATACAATTGAAAACAAAAGAAAAGAATGAACTGTTCATTGAGGCATGAATAGAGTAAGAGTGGTAACCTAAGATATCCAGAAAACTTCAAAAATAGACATGCATACTTATTAGCCCAGATGACATGCCTGTGGCCAGAGGAGAAAAAGCCTCCTACCTTCTTTGACCTTTTTGAAGATATGGGGAGAGAACATTCATAAACAGAGAGAGATATTCCTTACCTAGCAGTGCTGTACTACTAGTGATGAATTCCAGTCTTTCTTATAAATCAGGATTATATATTATCTAGATTTTAATCTCACTTAAGTTTCATACCAAAAGCCTAGCCAATCAGCATGGAGGAAGTCACCCTGGCCGCAGCAGTACCATCTTGTGCTGCGTGCTCATAACTGTTTACCAGATCCTGGTATTGAGCAACACCCCCAGCATCTGGAATGCATTTTTGTGTGGGTGAAATAGTACTTAAAAAATTGTATGATTGGTCTTATTTCTTGCTTTCTGTCTGTTTTTGTTTTCGCAAGAATATTTTTACACTTGTTCGTTGCTCTGTAGCTTTTTGCAAAAATTTCTGCATACTTCATGCAACTTCCTTTGCATTTGTCATTTGTTATATTTTATATTTGCAGATAATTGATATGTGCAGATAATTCTTAGAAGTGCAAGCATGTATATTCCTGGACAATAGCTGAACTGGAAAAATTCTAAGAATTAGGACAATGGTGACCACAGTGGGTCCTCAGATGTCGATCCCAAGCCATCTCATGGCCTTGGGAAGCATGTTTCTCAGAATTTCTTTTGTGTCTGCTCTTTTCTGTAGCTTTCATCCGTGAGAGGCCCTGCCATGATATTTGGAGTTCAGGAAAGGATGACATAACCTCTACTGACACCTGAGGACAAATACAAGGACAAAGGTCACAGGGCACCAAGGGAGATGCTGTACAGTATGTCTCAGGTCTGTCGGCTGTCTGAGGACCACTTGATTAGTGACCTATACACTTAGTGGCAGAGATTCTGGATTCTGGAAGAACAGGACACAATCCCATGACTGTGTCACTTCTTTGCTAGCGGTGGATGCTAAAACCTTTAAAAGGTATGGCTTATATTATTTTGCTTGAAAGATAATCTGGGCCTAAACATCTCTAGTAGGTTTTTGTTTTCTCAGTCACTTTCAAATGACATCACAATCCCAAATATTCTGCCTCTGTTATGCAAAGACAGAGCTGCCAGGCCTTTCCTGTTTTCTATGAGAAGGAAGATATCTACAGTGCAAGAGGGTTTCCTGGTCCCCTGTACCTGGACTTCCCAGTATCTTCCAAGCCTGGATGCCTCAAGAACACTCAGAATTGTGAGGCACTGTAAAAACCAGATGGCAAAGGCCAACCTCACACTTTTGCTTTCCCGGGAGGTTTTTGCTATGGCTTGAATCACTGTGGGAGGGGAACTGCTGCTCTGCTGACAGTAATAAGTGGCAAAATCTTCAGGCTCCAGGCTGCTGATGGTGAGAGTGAAATCTGTCCCAGACCCACTGCCACTGAACCTTGAGGGGACCCCAGACTGCAAGTTGGTTGCCTGGTAGATTAGAAGTTTAGGAGCTTTCCCTGGCTTCTGTTGATACCAAGCTAACCATTTACTTATGCCCTGACTGGCCTTGCAGTTGATGGTGACTCTGTCCCCTACCGATGCAGAAATGGAAGAGGGAGACTGGGTCATCTGGATGTCACATGTGGTACCTGAAATGGAAAACATGAAATCAAAAGTCACATAATGACACTAGATAGAAGAACACATCTCTGCAGAACCAGGCGTCCCTGGCCACACGAGGCTGAGGAGATTCTCAGGGTTCTCCTTCCATACCTGGTATCCAGAGCAGCAGGAGCCCCAGGAGCTGACTGGAGACCCTCATGTCTGCTCTGTGGCCTGACCTGGAGCGCCTCCCGCACAGGGTGTGACTGGTCTCTTAAGGAGTCCTGGGGGCAGTAGGCTGTTCTGTGGTCACATGCAAATCAGCAGGGCTGGGCGGGGCTGGGCCACCTGTAGGCCAGGCTCCTAGCTCAGCACAGCCCATGTGCACTCAGCGTCAGTGTCCTCAAGGCAGTTACAAGCAGCAGATTTCCCTAGGGAGATCAGCTTTCTCCCTGGAGAACGTTTTTCTTATTGTCAAATTTCCTCAAAGTTTATAATGAATCTGGGTCTACATTTGCTATAATCTCTTCAGAAAAAAGATCCATAGAGGAATAGTCATGTTTGGAAAGAATATACAGGACAGAAAATGTGACACAATGAGGTTACCAGATCTCTGACTAAGTTTTCAGACCCATGTGGAGGCAGCAGAAGGAGGAAGTCTGTGCAGGGCCCATGGAGAGAGACTGCTATCAGTGTCAAGTGCCTGCATCACTGTGGGCACTCAGTCTGATCCTGAGGGAAAAAAGCCTCTGCCTTGCTGCATCTCTGGGACATCATACTCTGTGGCTTTTTCCTCCAAGCAAAGTCTCAGTCTTGCAGTTTTGAGGCTGCAAAGGGTGGAGACTCGCTGCTCCTTGAGGTACTCTCAGACCATCTTTTCCATTCTCCTGTTCCTTTTCAGCAGTGGAGACCTCCTGAGCTCGATTTTTATAGTCCACAGCTTTCCTGGAACTTCCTTTCTGGTTGAAAACCTCCAAAAGCAGTCAGGCCCTTATTTCAGCATTTGACTACCTTGTAATGATTTCGGCCAGATTAATTTGCTACCCTTAATCTCAGCCTCTGGCCACATCTCTGCACAAAAACCAAATGCAGACACACCTTTTCCAAAGCTGTAATACAGATTATCTGGAGTCCAACAGCCAATCCAGTCCTTCCCATCAGAAACCTCTCTAGCCTGGTCTTTACTGGTTTTCTGATATTGCGAGCTCCCACCATAATCTCCCTACAAAATGTCCCATGGTGTCCCACTTCGACTCTCTCAGGTGACATCTCCCAACCTTTCTAGACTTCCAACAAGCCATTTCCAAAGGCTCTGGGACCACATGGTCAGAGATCATCACAGCGAAGATCCCATTTTCTCTCTTTGCTGAGGCAAAATCCTGGCGTGCACAGCTTTTACTACAGAGAGTCTATCTCTTTGCTTCACACTTTGAATGTTTTGGCATGAGGAAAAAAAAACATTACACGATAGGAAGTTAAAGAATATCAATAGAAACCCACAAAGCAATAAAAAAAAAAAACCTTTAAAAACCAGTTCCTTGATCAGGATCTATAAGGAAATCTATCAGGGTCACCATGTCCTGCTAAGCTTTCTGTCCCCTTCCCCCTGGTTTCATCACCTCCTCCAACATCAGGGCTTTGCTCTCCCACTGCTAAAAGGCCATCGCTGTCTGTCTCGTTGCACGTCTTTCTATGTACTATGCTACCAGCTTCCTGAGATTCTGAGATTGCTTGAGCCTGTCTACTGTCTCCACCTAAAGTCAGCCCCTGAGCTACTAATGTCCTGCCCTTGTGAGCCTTTTGGTTCCACACCCTACACATCAATATCTCCAAATTTCATCTGGATCCTAAAAGAGCACCATTCTCCAGGATGTTTGCAAGGTTAGGGACACATGTACCATGAGGACAAAAATTCATAGCAGCCTTGGGGTGAGACGTGTTCCATGCTAAAGTAGAGGAAGACCTGTGGGGTGGGGAGTCAGACGAGGCCCTCGAGGATGGATTCACTGTAAAATAGAATAGTGGCCCAGAGGACAGCACCTGGGAATCTGCTGTGAGTGGTAGAAAGGACAGAGAAGGTGTAGGTGTGGAGACAGAGGCATAGGTCCTGACATCCGTGCAGCAAATGCAGAGTCTCAGCACCCTCTGTGGAGGCTGCAAGTATAGCAAACAAGTCTGCATCCCGGCATGGGAGGGGCAGTCCATTCTCTGAGTGGTGCTGCTGATATCTTTTTGCTGGATGGCTTATGGACCTACTGACTCATGAATACATCTTAACATATTTGCTTTCAAAGTGTTGTTCAAATTTTTTTATCTAAATCAGTGTTTTTCTTTAGGAAGCAATGATGATGTGCTGTATGATAAGAAATGTATTGTAAAATGCACAAGATAACAGACAGGTATTGAAAACATTGCTATTGCTACCAGTTCGCTACTATTATTTTTGTTAAACACTGTGTGTTTTCAAGTATTTCTATCTTTGGTATTCTCATTTCTACAAGATCACATTGTTTCTCTTGCAGTTGCCTAAAGTGAAATAAAATTCAGATTAAAGGATTTGAATGAGTTAAGAAATTTTTGACAATCTGAAAAAACAGTGAAAAATGTCCCCAGAAAATAGTGATATGAATATTAGTGAACCTACTTTTGTATTTTAAAACAGGGCTCTTTTGTACTTCCTGAGACTTGACATCATGAAGTAAAAACTAAACTGTTGGTGCTCCTAGATTCACAGATTTTACTGATTAAACTGCGTGCACTTAGCACATTTTTTATAACAATCAACAGAAGTGTGTAGTATTGATACAAACAGACAAAAAGCAGAAGAGTCAGAGACGCGCTTTGGTGGTTTCCTGGTGTCAGCGCAGTCTCGCGGCAGCTCTCAGGTCTGCTGACACCTGGTGGCGTCTTCACTGCCCGCCTTCTTCCGCGTCAGCGCCTTCCTCCTGAGCCGGGCTCCTGATTGGACCTGATTGGCTTCTTGACCCCGCCTACTCTCCCCCTGCTTCTTGGGCTCCCGTTCTGCGTTTGCTCTGCTGTCTGATTTAGCATGATTTTCCTTTCTCCTTGCTGTTCCTCTGGGTCACACTTACTCTCAAAACACGTTTTGCCTTTTCCCCTGAAGGTTCCCTATCCACCTGCTGCTTTTTGCTCTTTAATCTCTTTCTTATATGGATTCAATTTCCATCACCAAATCAGCCCTGCATTCCAAGAATGGCCTCCACTTATGATAGACACATTATTCAATATTTATACATCAGTTGAATGTATTTAAAATGAATCTGTCAAATATTTGTGCAACTCTAGTTATGTAAGGAATTAGTCTATACTTTTCTTTATTCCCAGTAACTTATTACACACTGAAAAAACTCTTCCTTCTGCAAATCTGCCTAGCCCATCACTTTTTTTTTTTTTTTTTTTTTTATAAAT
>PVJA010050360.1:0-13322 GCA_004027025.1 Myocastor coypus | reverse complement strand
CAGGCCCCACCCTCCAGCAGCACATTTGACTGCGAACTCAGCCCCGGATGAACACGGTAAGCAGTACGGTAGCCAGCGCAGGTGATTCGCTCCCCTTCCGGGAGACCCCTCTGAGCTCACACACTAGGGCAGCCGTGTCAGACCTGGGCCACCAAACCTGCAAGGTCACCAGCAGGAGAGTGTTTTTTCGCCAGAGCAAATGGTGCGTTCTCTTGTGCTGAGAGACCTGTAGCCGCTGCTGGGCGCTTTTTCCCTTGCCTGCTGGGAAACTTCAAGCAGCCTGGCGCCGAGAGCCCTTGCTGGTGAAATTGTGCTCTCCTGCCTTTCGCCGTGGCTTCCACCTGCACCGCCGCATTATTTTCATCTGACTCGTCTTGTTAGTAAATACTCTTGCAACCTCTTCAGGAAAACAGTGAGCAATGAGCAGGGGAATTCATGAATAAATTAAGACTTAGAGCAAGCCGTTTTGGAAAGAAGATTTCAGCTGAGAAATTAACTTTTCGGAAATCTATAAATATTATTGTTGGATGACTTGACAGTATGCCTACCATCACAGGAGGATGGCTTTATAATGTATTTGTAGCTACACCATCCTTTGTAAGGATGGCAGAGAAGAGTTTATTAAAATGTCAGGGTAGTTAGATGATGCATAAAACTGAATGATAACAGCGTAAGGGTGCTACAAAGCAGCATTAAAGCATCACTCTGAAAGATCTTTGTACTTATTTATTATTGTATGAATAAGCAAATATGTATTATATCATAAAAGTCTTATTATTTAGCAATGCAAACCAAGCACAGTATGAATAATTAAATAATCAAGAACATATAGGCATAATCAGTAACTTAAGTACTTCTACTTAATGTACAGGCACTCTTCAGCTTCCCTTTCTAAATCACTATAATCCTTGATAAAGATAATCCTAAATAATCAAGATTTGCCACATCGAATTTCAAAATAAGTGAAAGTCCATCCACTCTCCTCATTTAATCAAGCTCTTCCACCAGGTAAGCATTTTAGTGGCTAAACTAATGGAAAAAAAAATTCCTTCGTGCTAAAATTTTAAGACACGCCATTTTTCATAATCTAAAAATTGTTACAAAATGTCAAAAAATGGTACAGGACACACTGTGTGGAAACATTCCTCTACTATGTATTAGTATCAAAATAGAGGTTCCCTTTATCATTAGAAATAACTGATATGGGGCCCAGCCACGCAGCTCAGCTGACTGAAGCACCTGCTTAGGCAGAGCGCAGCAGCCGGGGTTGGATCCCTGATGGCTGAGATGGCGACTGAGACTGGGCGTGGTGGCACGCACCTGTAATCCCAGCGCTGCCAGGCTCAAAGCAGCGGGATTGCTGTAATCCAATCTACACAGTGAGACCCTGGAGACCCTATAGTAAGAAAAAAAAAATTGTATGATCAGTGTTTGCTAAAGGATACAATGTCTTTTAAGGGAATCCTAATTTAAGAGTCTTGTCCAAATAAGTTCCTATAGTTTGCCTTTAGTTATTTTCCAACAACACAATGAGGCATTGCTCCAATTTATACTTACTGAAAAGTCAAGAAGATCTACTACAAAACAATATATGGATATTGGCTGAAATACAATCTTTCACACTGTAAAAAGCTTTGGTGAACATCAAATTCACAAGAATCTTATTCATTAGCAAGCAGCCCAGAAAAGAACATGCGTGTATATGAGAATGGTTTGTTTTGTTTGCTTTTACTTTATTTTCTATGTCACCTACTGCTTTTAGTTGTATCTTAACAAACTCACCTACCAAGTATCAGCATGCACTGCAAAATGCTTTACAAATCAAGTGTGTCAAACTGGTAAAATACTATTTCATTTCTGCCCATCAGTGGGTCTCGGTCTGCCCGAAAGGAAGGAATATTGAAGTACAGTGTGTGAGTGGCCAGAGGAGCCCTTAATCCACGGCGAAAGCAGGAATGCACTTGAAAAGCAAAGCAAATACATAGAGATTTCTATATATTTGTTGTGAGTACAAAAAATTATTAGGCTACATCAGAATAGTAAAGTCTTACTGCTTTTGCAAACAGATGAAATTTCTTATTTTTCAATTATTAGATATATAAAAATATGCATCAGAAACCCACATTTGTATGACAAATATCTGACAAATGTTTCCAAATTTGGGGGAAGGAGAACAATCTGGAGATAAAAATGCATAGATAGGAAAGTCTAGAATTTTGGGGTCAAGTCAGGGTTGCTAGTACTCTGTAATTTTGCCCAGGCAACTTGAATTTTCGGGGCCTGCTTCTGTATTGAAGCCCACAGCTGTGGGCTGGTCTCTGCTCTCAGAAGTTGTGCTGCAGAGGGAGCGAGTGAGTGGTTTACAGGGCAGGCGGAGCAGAGTGGGGCAGAGGAGAACCATGGTACACGTTTTTTTTTTTTTTAAGTAAATAAGTGAATAAGATTTATAATGTTTCAGATGAGAAAGTTGTTTCAATTGTAAAATTATGGTTGTGACATTATAAGCTGGGAATGAAAGCTCCGAGACCGGACAGAGAGTGGCACACAGAGAGAAAGAGGAAGACGTTCACGGGGTTGATCCGGGGCTTTAGGAAAGGGAGCAGCTCTGACATCACGGGCTGCATGAACGCAGCCATGAATGGGATGCACAGTGCCTACAGGAACACTCTGGCAACCCCACGTCCTACTTAGGTAAATAGGCTTCGAAAGGACAGGCCAGCTGAGGAAGCTGGAGTGGAGACAAACGAGATAAGTGAGGTGCAGAAGGCTGCCTGTCACGTTGTTCCTCCGAGAGGAGAAACCTAAGAATGTGGGTAAGTACACAAAACAAAGGAGAGGCCATAGGAGGCAAGGAGGTGGAGCCCTGGAGAGAGGGAAGATGGGGAAGCTTGGGGAGGAGGCGGTAGGGGGGCTGGGAGGCTCCCCTCTGTGGTGTGCACAGCCCAGCCCCCCAAGACACGCACTGTGCCCTGCTTTGCAAACACAGTAAAGCTGTTTACAGAAATTAATGGAGGCGGAGGCAGCAGGCAAGACCTAATTGGGCTCAAGGGCAGGGGAGCCCCATTTTCATATCTTCCTTAAATTCTTCAATATTTAATGTGTGTCTAGTTTTGATAGCTAATTATAGAAAAAGACTTCCCGCAGTCATTAGAGTCCAGGTAAAACATCAGTTGTGTAGCATCGGCCAATAATTATTGACTTAAGGGAAGAATACAAAGTTCAGAACACGGAGAGGTATTTTTTCAATGTAAACATGTAGTACAAAAACAATTCTTTATTCATTGATTTCCCTTCTTTGTGTATTGCTTCACATGCAGCTTAATGAATTACAAAACAATTTACTATATTAGGACCAAAAATGCATGGAGACCATGGGTTAATATTTCACACGATGAAAATTAAATTAAGTAATGAAAGATATATTTATCATCAGCATTTCTAAAGCGTACAAAACAATCTTGAAACAGATCGGTAAATTATTAGTTGCAACCAATGGGGGGGAGGGGAAGCCTCGGTGTTGGCTTGTTCATAAGGCTGAGGACCGCGGATGGTATCACAGCCCCAAGATCACACTTTCCTGCACTCATAAAAATTTGTGTTGGTGTTGCTTTTCAGACAGAGCAAAGGGACACACAAAGCAATGTGTTCCATCAGCTGTTGGGGCTTTAATGGGATTCTTTGGTGTGCAAACGACTGCCACAGTGGAATGATGCAGGGGGAATAGGAACCATGAGTCAGGGAATATGTTGAGTGTAACACTAATTATCTTCCCTATACCCTGAAACATGTACATTGGCTGGCCCTGATGGCCCACCAATGCTTGAAGTCTGAGTGAAAACTACATTGGAGCTTTTCTCCCTGTGAAAAATCAGTGATACGCTGCAGCCCATGTCTGGCATCAAATTCTATATATCTACCCGTGTTTTCAGCAGGGAAACCCAATTCCGAAAGGAAAGGTCATTATCGTTATTAAGTTTTATAAGAAAATCAGTACATACCGGTATCTATTTAATAACGGAGACGTCATGAATGTCACACTGAACACACTGCGGAGTGCTAATAACTCTTCAAGTCTACTTTGTCTCCGGTTCTAGTCAGTATTGGAAATTTTATATTATCTGTTCTGCCTGAAAGCATTAAAAAGTATTTCTGTGAAAGTATTTCTGTAATAGCTAAGTTTAAAAAAGTGACTTTTTACAACTTAGACTAATTTTTGGTGCAATTTTCAACCTTGTTCTTGTGGAAAGCCATGTGACGGGCGGGAGGCTCTCATTTCAACAGCTCCAGCCTATGGTACCTGAGGATACAGGATGCTCTCACGCACGCCTGCTTGCGAGTCGGCGAGGGGCTCTGGCTTCCTATGCATTACTCACTGTGTGACAAGGCTTTGATTTCTGTGCTGCTGTTGGTGTTTTTTTTTTTTTTTTTTTCTCTCTCTTTGTTTCCTTTTTTAGTCCTGGTGCTTTTGCATAGATATAAAACATGCGTTTATTCTGAAACTAAACAAAAAGCTTTCATAATTCCTATACTACAATGACCCTAATTCAAGTCCAGTGATAGATTGGAAGAGGTTGTTTCTTCTCTATTATATATTTAAATTAAAAAGAGGAAGGTGTCGCTTCTTCTAATGAGTTTTGTAGGCCTGTTTTAATACGCTGTCCCTTCAGAGGTTTCCTTGTGCGGCGTGAGGGCTCCTGGGAGGTGCCCGCGCACCTGATTAATTCCTCGATGGCGCTGAGGGAGGCACAGGGGCCCAGTCCTAGTTCAATCATGGTAGGTGACAATGCCTCTGTAGGATGCTTCACAAATTGTGATGCTCTTATTATACACCTAATTACAGTATCCTACACCGGCCTGATTCTTTCCATAAATTCTTGTAAATGTGATGTCCATTTGAGAAGGTAGAAATTGAGTTCATTAAAATGACTTCAAGCCATAGGATTGAAATGCGACAGTGACGGATGACTCCGGGGAAAATTTCTCTGACTTTTTAATAAAATACAGCTATAAAATGTGGATAAATTAAAATGAAATGATTTTCAAAGTTCATTTGTTTTATAAATAATAATTAAGCAGCTACTATGGGAATGTAACAGGATGAAAACTGAAAAACATCCAGATGGATAGCTGTGGTACTTTTATTGGGCAGTAATCAGTGAACATTATATGTATTTGGAGGTGAAGTCCCTCAGCATTATGTGCTTCTATGCCTCGGATCAGGTATTAGTCCAACTACTTTGTGGAATGTGAGAATTAACTGACAATATATTTAAAAGCTTACAACAGTGCCTGGCATATAGAAAATTCTACATAAGCTCTCCTATCAAATTCTGTTTAAGCTTTACCCAGCGTAACCTTTACCTAACATTACAGTTTTCTATACTTCCATTTTCACTCATACTGGTGCCACCATTTCTACCTCTCCTGCTGTTCTTGACTTTTAAACAAAATTTTATTCTGGTTGAGATGAAGGGAGCTTCTATAAAATTAGAGAGGCACAGACAGATTAGACCTTCCTGAGCCCAAACCTGGACAGGTTGTACATTTTGATACTAGGTGTAGAGCTTTAAAAATTGCTTCTGTTTAAATACTGCCGCATGTAACCCAAACTATATATTATGTAAATAACACTTTCTGTTGCAGTGTACAGTATGCAGCTGGATCTGAGATAAATGCTCAAAGTATGTTTTGAATCCCACCCTTTCTCATTGGGTTAAGCAACTTCAAGGCTCCTGAGATGGGAGCATGGTACTGAGCTGAAGCTCCCCTGCAACACACTCAGTTCCCAAATGCTACTTATCAGGGCTGGTGAGGTAATTCAGCCAACTAAGCGCCTGTTCAGGCAACCTCAGGGACCGGAGTTCAATCCTTGGCACCACATGCCATGTCTGCCACACCCTGGGTGTGCTGAGTGGGCCATGGTGACCCGATGTGGTAGCGCACACTTGTAATCCCAGTGGTGGGGAGGCTGAAAAGAGGAGGATCCCTGCAGGCCTGAGCTATGCTTTTTACAACACTGACCACTAGTTATTGGTATGGCTGGAACACAGGATACCAAATACATAAAAACAAAACAAAATGATTCCTATTTATTTATAACAAATCCTATGTTATTTCTGAACATTAGGTCCCAGAAGTGCTCGCACATGTACCTAAATTCCTTATCTAGCTCTACAATGGGCTCTTTTCCTTCCATAGCTTGGAAATACCAGGCATATTACAGGTAAAAAAAAAATAAGATAAATATCTAATTACTGTCTTAAAAATGGTGAAAAATGGGCTCTAATAATCAATTGATTTATAACAACATTGACTACTAGTTATTGTAATGGCTAGAACACAGGATTTGTGATTCATAGATACCTTTCCATTCAATCTACATTTGTAAGCACAAAATGAGAAAAAAGAACTATGAAAAGATGAAAACATAAACATTAAATTACTTTTTTCTTCTAATTCATCAAACAGTCACTCAGAATTGAGAACAGTATGTGATGCTTCTATGAGATGCAGCTGAATTATTGTAAATCAGCTAAACGAAGCAAAGCAGAACAAAGCAGAGCAAAACAAAACCAGCTACACACAATACACTGACTTTGTGGTCTAGGGATCTGGAATAGCAAAATTTTAAAAATTACTACATAATTAAATCCTAGGTTTTATGACATAGAGGTTTTCATTTATAAAATTATATACTTTATAAAGAACAATTACCAACCTTTAAGATTTTGGTGGATGTGTGTCACTCACCCATCTTTTTTTATTCTTTCAGAGTTTAGACCAAGGTGTAGCGAAATTTGATCACTCAGTAGACCTGTTCTGACCCCACTCAGTAAGTTAAAGAATTAAGTGGTTGCATGTGTTGGTAAGGTTAAAATCGCCATTAAGGTCAAATCCACAGAATTATTCTCTGATCTCTCATTGGACAAAGAAGTACATTGTGTTTAGTGTCAATAGCCTCCTTGAGATCTTGGTCCTTTAACGCGGCTGCCTTATTGTGTGAGGGGGCTGCTAATGAGGAAGTGGGCTGGGGATAGATTACACCGTCCCTGTGCCAGGAAAAGCAAAAGCTTCTTCTGTTGCTCCCTAAGTGAAACTGCCAAAACATCAATTTATCAAGCGAATCTACACAAACGCAATTATAAAATAAAAATTATTTATTCACTTTGCACCAAGTCCAAGATGGTAGAATAAACAAGTATTGGTCAAAGTTTGGGTAGCGTGGATCCGCGCAACGTACAAATGTCACTTCTGTGTTTTAAACCTACTAGTTACTTCTGAGGATTCAACCCAGTAAGATGTTAACTACCTCCTACAATTTCTCAAGATGACATTACAGGTCTAATTTTAGGGATTATGGAAGGTGATTTTATACGAAGAGAGATTTTATTTAAAAAGTGATTCTCCATATTATGTTAGACCTTGAGCTTCTAATAAATAACCACAGCAAGCACTTTTATATATCTGCTTTTAGTTTTGTTTGTGGTTATTCTGTATTTGGTACAGGGTCTCACTACACAGTTTGGACTCATAGTGACCCTCCTGTTTTCAGCCTCCCCAGCCCTGGGAGGCGGGCATGAACCACAACACCCCGTCTTAGTGGTTGGCTCAGGGCACCCAGGGGTGGGGCAGCATGGCCTGTGATGCCATGGATCAAACCCTGGGCCCTATGATTCACTAGGCAGGCGCTTGGTCCATTGAGCTAACTGAGCTATCTCGTTGGCCCAGAGCATGCATTTTTAACAAGAGCTTATTAAGGTAGGTTAAAACATTTTTTAAATAAAAGTCATTCTGAAAGCAGGCATAAAAATTCTGTGGAAACAAAATGTCTTCGTGAGTTCATAAAACTCCCACTGGACTCACAACCTCTTTTCTCCAATTAAAGCAGAGCTTAGATTAGCGTTTGAAAATGAGTTGAGGATAATCTATTATTAAAATGAACATTCCTTGTTTCTTTTTCTTTGTTCAATCCCTTATGTTCTTAAACGGGCCTTGGGGAGTCCTATTAAATTCCTGCATGTCAGCACAATAAAGTGGCCTTATATTAAAGGTTCTTGGCCTCTTATGAGACTAAGAATGCCTAGAGAGGTGGCCGGGTGTAAGGCGAGGACTCTTAGGCTGGATGAAGCTCAAGAAAGCGCGTGGTCCTCAGGCACCGGTGCAGCGGGACTGAGTGCCGGGCTAGTGTTTGTGAGGATGGCAGGCCACAAGACCGAGGTCTGCTAGTGGGGAAGAAGAGCCTCCCCTAGCCTTCTGGAACGCGGGTCCGTCAAGGAGGGACAGGTGCAAAGAGAGACAACGCAGTCATCTAAATAGGAAAACATGCGCTAGCCCTGGCGTGTCTAAAGGGAAGGATGCTCACCTTGAATTCGGCACAGTGAATTTAGCTTTGCAGAAGCTGGCATGCTTATCATCGTTGTCTCCTTCAACCTCTAACTGCTTAGGAAAGAAGCAGGATTTTTTTTTAGTCATCTATTTGGTACAGGGTCTCACTATGGAGCGCTCATAGCGATCGTACTGTCTCAGCCTCCCCAGCGGTGGGATTACAGGCATGCACCACCATGCCTGGTCTTGGCGGCGGGCTTGGCCCAGAGCTGGTGAGGTGTTCGGCGCTGTGCATCGAATCCTGGTGCTTGCACCGGCTAGGCAGGCGCTTAGACCACCGAGCTATCTCCCTGGCCCAAGGGGCAGGATATTTAAGGGCGTCTCTTCTGTCTGACACATGTTCCCCTAATAATAATACCGTAGAAGGAGCTGGAAGCAGCTTTGGGAGAGCAGTTTGCACCTGCCTGATGACCTTGTGTTTATTGGAGCTCCTGATTCTTGGATTTGTTGAGCCCAAAGCCCTATGACAGTCCTCAGTGTGTGTGTGGGGTGACGGTGAGGAAGGGGGTGGAGGGAGGGGTTGGGGGGCAGCATAGAGAAGGCACAGCTCCAAGGCACACGTGGGAATCATCTCCTTCCCCGTAAGAGGCCACAGCTTAGCCTGCGATGGAGCCAGCCCTCTACTTCTGGTTACAATTGTGGTTTAAAACTGTTAGTGCAAGGGGAATTCCGCAGACAGGTGGATTATAGACATATCTTCATTTCTTCCTAAAACAACTTAGTTTCCATCTATGCCGACAGATACTTAGGTGCGTCCGTCACAGTTTAACAACCTAAATGTGATCTAATAGCGGTACTGAATTTTAGACTGACTGCTACCATAAAAATGTACCATATTAAAAATATTTGCATATGGCATTTCCCTACACTGAAAATTTATGAATTTTAATAACGTTGCTTAGATTTTTATAGCCCATGGTTATAATTATTCATACTCTTGGAATATTACTTAAAGGGCATTGAAATGATATGAAAACACTTAAGAGCAGAATTATACCTTCTTTTCCAGTTTCTGTTTATATGCTTGTTATTAAGTTTTCCACAACAAATAAATGAATGGTTAGTTGCTTACAATGGTGTCTGTGCTTAACTAGGTCTATGTGATTTGACAATCAGCACATGTACCAATGTATACTGATAACATGATTTGTTAAAAATATAACAAATATTTAGAGGGTAAAAGTTACCTTGGTGCAGTACTGCAACCATTAAATAGTTGTTTTACAATCAATCGAAAGTAGCCCTGAAATGAATACTACGCATTTTATGAATGAATAATGAATATTGAGAAGAGCTGGATTTCAGATCAGTAAAATATATCAAGCTTGATGCAGCAAAATAACTTTATGCATTAAAAAGATATACAGTGAAAATAACACTAGTGATGGTATTTCAGAGACTTTTCTAAAATGAATAATGTGAGTAATCTTCCTTCATTCTTCTCTACTTGCTACGGTCAAAAGGTGGTTATCAGCTTATTTTTCCAATTAGTTTTTAAGTGAAGACAATTTTATTGCTAGAAGTTGGTAACAAGCAATAGCTTCCTTGAAGGGCTTCACAGATGGTGAAAAAATATGATCTGTTCACTCATTCGTACTAGTCCCAAATTATCCGTCAAAATAATTTGAGATACTTTTTAAAAAATAGGTTTTAAAAATTGGCATGACTAATTAGATGCTGAAGGGCGACTAAACAAGCATGTGGTTAAAGGTGATCATTAGAAATGTACAGTCGATACACAGTGAACACATCCAGTGAAGTCCAGAATTCCTTTGGTGCTAAATTAAAATACAGGGTATGATTATATAGAGCAGCAATAACAAGCACTAAGTAGAACTCTGGTTTTCACTGCCCCACGTTCTCTGGAGAAGTGATTCCTGGTATCAGTTTTGGGGAATGCGAGGAAGAGCAGCCACCCTAGCGTAGGAATGTGGACTTGCACTTTGTAAGCAGAAGTACCATGGCTCAGGCAGAGCGATGCATGCGAGAAGCCAACCCCGGAGTCAGACAGTCACGGAGGAGGTGCGTGGATTAAGCGTAAGTGCAGAAGCTGCCAGCGTGCAAGTATTTGCTATCAGTGAAGCCTGCAGTTATGCACGCAAATTCAAGGTCCCAGGTTGAGGGCGCTGGGGCCTCTGAGTGAGCACACAGAGCAGACTTTATGAATATCTTACTACGATTCTCTAGCTTTTGTTAAAATAAAACATACAAGGAATAAGAGGGATTGTGAACCTCTGCGGCATTGCTTTCTATATGTTGTAGGACAATGTTGTTTCATCCATATTTTGGTCTATCACTGTTTATTCCTGCTCAATGTTACACTGAGAAATTGTGAAGCAAATTCCAGGCATGCTTTTCATCAGGAAAAAGTTCACTGTGCATTTTACTAGGGGTTTATAAAAAAGATAAGGAAGCATACCGATAATAATTATTATAATGATCACTCAAAATTTTTCAATTAGTCATCAAAAAATTCTCAAGGATAATGTATAGAGGACAATTTTTGGCCATGATTTTATGTGTATATTTCATACCATGGTAGATACTGGGGATGAAATAATTTTAGAACACCAATAGCTACTTTATAGAATTGTAACTTCTAATGAAAGACTTGGACAATTTAAATTCTAGAATACAAGAGTCACTTCTCACCAGCCAGGCCAAAATGGGCTTTGTAGGATGATTATCATCTCTGCTTTTGTAGAGGGAGGCAAAGTGGCAGAAAATAGCACAAGTGACATTTCAAATATGCATTCCGGGAAGTTAATTTGATAAAGTATTTTACTACTCAATAGACAGGTGGGAACTGTTTGGGTAGCGCCTGGGAAAGTAGTTTGGATAGTCCCGGCAAACCAGATAAAACACTGAACACCAGCAACGGTGGAGAAAGCAAAGGAAAACAGAAACCAGACACAAATGCATTTCCAGACCCAGATTTTTAAGTATTCTGTATTTTGTCATTTGTTACTCTATGAATAGGCGTAGTGAGATCTGTAGGTCAACCTGCTTTTATTCCTAACATAAACAAAGTTGAGGGCATCGCTCTGCAAATCAAATAGGACAGACTGTGCTCTCCATGTACAAAAGAAATGGCCTAGCCTAATTAGGAAGTTAGAGCGGGCACAAATAAATGCTGCAAGCCTCCAGCTAAGATGCTTTGCACTACGAACAGGCACTATTTCTTTACAGGCCGTGATTCCACTTTATCAAATTGCTCTCTGCACAGATGCTTCAGAAATGTATTTGAAATTTCTGAAACTTACATCCTGACGTACAGACAACACCACTGGTGTGTCAGAGGTCTGCTGACTTCAAGGGAGAGTGGTCCAAGCTGCAGTAGGTTGCTAGAACGGACCTAAGTGCTACACGCACTAAAACAGCAGCCAATGACTATGTAAACAGGAAGTTTTAATATTGTAATCGCTGCACCTATGAGCGAACCAGAAGTCTTTGTCAGTATTTTATAAAAGAGTGTTAAGAGGACTTCCTTCCAGAGGTCCATTTTCCAACTTGTTCTACTTTTCTGGGCAAGAGGATTATTTAGGAATTGAGACTGACCAACCCTGTTCCTGAGATCAATCCTTAAATCATGTTGGCAAAGTCCTCTATCTGAGATTGAATAAAAGAACTCTAGGTTTATCGCTTACTTTCAACATAGCCACGGCCTTTGCTGCCCTGAGATTCTCAGTCCTCCTCTTGCTTGGCCGGCAACTCTCTCTGAACAGTTGCGCCCAAGTTCAGAAGCCTGCAGAGGTCAGTACGGCAACAGCAAGAAGACAGCAGATAGAGAAATCGGTCCGCGCTCCTGGGGGCGCTTTGACCCCAGCCGGGTTTGCCTTTCGCGCATGCTGACCTCCTGGACAGGGCAGCACTCACGCTTGCTATGAAATTCGTCTTCATAAAATTTACACATAAAGATAATCAGCATGCAGGAAACCATTTAAAGGGCGGACAGAAGAAAACATATAATTTAATGCCAAAGTCATGACCATAGCTTGTAAAGTAAATGTGTCTTCTGCAAACAGCGGGAAGAATGTTTTGGAGTTTTGAGTGCTAGGTCCCACTGCTCCGACGACTCTCCTAAGACCTAGCAACAAATCTCACGAGTCACCAAGTAAACAATGCAATTTCTTCCCACATCAACATGCAATTCAAGGGCAAGTCGAAGCAAGACCTGTATAACTAAACATTCATTTTTTTTTTTTTTTTGGATCTTCCAGGGTCAAATCCCCTCAGGATTAAATTTGAGACCATAGACAGTACTTTGTAGAACTGTTGTTAGTGTTAGCCTTCGGGACGAGTCACGACCATTGCTTGGCCATTTTGCTTTCTGTGAAAGCCTGAGAGAATGTTTTTCTCTGGGTGACTCTCCTTAGATGCACTGCAGTTCATTCATCCCTTTCCTCTGAGGTCCCATAATCTCCTTGACCAGGAAATTTGGGACACCTCTGAGTCATAGGATATTACAGCACAGGTTCTCTTATATCCTGGGTCTTTATTGACCTTGAAGAGCTAGGTCCAAAATATTGGCTATCCTTATAGCCCTTCTTTTTCTCCAATTGTCGGTCTGTTAACTTACATTCTCAACCCTCCAGCAGAAAAGCTTTGTGATACTATTACTCTATAACATAGGTACTGGGCTTATCATCATTGGCTTTCTGAATATCAAATATCTTTGACTTAGCTTGTAAATGATATTTTCTGACCATCATTGATATTCTAATAACTTTCCATACAGTGTGATATAAGCAGTTACACAATTTTGACACAGATATTTGGAAATTCAAGGAAATACAAAATTGTAGCCTGTCAAGAATATGGTATTTGGCCCAGTCTCTTATTTTCAAGTACTACTCTTGAGAGAATGACAGTAACTGAGTTTACACCAGGAGCAGTACATATCAAAAAGACAAGAGTGACATGTATTCCAAACATAA
>PVJA010050359.1:0-13284 GCA_004027025.1 Myocastor coypus | reverse complement strand
CTGTAATCCCAGCACTTGGGAGGCTGAGGCAGGAGGATCCGTGCGAGTTCGAGACCAGCCTGGGCTACAAAACTGAGCTCAAGGCCAGCCTGAACTGCATAGTGAAACCCTGTCTCAAAAAGGCAAAAAAAAAAAAAAGAAGTTAGATTAGCACTTTAATTTACTAAGATTGAGCGTGTTACTAGTAAGAATTCAGTTATTTTGATCATTAAAGTTTGAATAGTTTCAAATCTCTTCTGTTATTCCTTAAAATTGACAGGTTTACTTTTGTGTTTGTTCGTGTTTTTTTTTTTTTTTTTTTTTTTTTTTTTTTTTTTTTTTTTTTTTTTTTTTTTTTTCTGTCTTTGTGAGACAATCGTATAGTTTAGGCTGGACTTGAGCTCACTTTAAAGCTCAGGCTGGTCTCTCATTCACTGTGATCCTCCTGTCTCAGTCTCCAATGTGCTCTGATTACAGGCATGCATCACCATACCTGGTCCTTACTTGGAGTTTCTTGTCAGCTATCCCTTCAAACTTATTTATGTAATGGCCAGAGTTCTCAAATAATATTTTCCTTTTGGAGGGGAAGGAAAATCAGAGAATTCTTAAATATATTTAAAAGCTTATTTGAATAGGTCAGTTTTATTAAGGATGGGGTATAATTATCGATATCATCATTGTCCTTAAGAATACCATTATAATCTGTCAAGTTTTTACTTGTCTCAGTCCCAAAGCTATTATTATAAATTTATTGTTATTCTATATTTTATAGCAGGCTACCTTTTGTTGTGTAAGCAGTATACTTAAATAAATTAAAATTTTAAGAATTTGTTAGCTGAGTTTTTGCTTTTACTTCATGTCCGTACTTTGCACTAACAATATTAGACCTATTGAGCCTCTAATAAAAATGTTAAACTACAGCTGGGCATGGTAGCATACTCCTGTAGTCTCAGCACTTGGGAGGCTGTGGGAGGAAGGTTATAGCAATTTTCAGGCCTACATAATGAGTTCAAGGCCAGCCTGAGCTGCATAAGCAAGTTCCTGTCTCAGAATAACAAATGTAAGAATGTGAAACGTACTTTTTAAAAGAAATTGTACTAATGGAACAAAAATGTGCAATTACATATTTGGAAAGTTTTTTTTCTCCTTTTTCTAGATTTATTTCCAAAGTTGAAGAAGTCTTGAATGACTGGAAACTTATTGGAAACTCTTTGGGAAGGCCACTTGAAAAGGTCAGATTTATTTGCTTGTGGATCTAAGTTATCTACTTTGAGACTTCTGTTATTATAAGCCTACGCTTAGTACATTTGAATTAAATGTTTAATTTTAAAAATTATGTAAAATCTGTAATCATCAAATAGCATGGACAAAGAATTTGACTTTTTGGCAGCTGATATGCATAAGACATTTGTGGACTACTATGGTCTGAGAAGTGTCAACTATTCAGTATAGAGGCAAGGGTTGATAAACTGGAACTGATGGCTTCACCCAGCTAAGTAGCAGAACCAGACTAATTAAAAGAAATATGGGTTAGAATATGAGGTCGAGACTAATCCTGATTCAGCAGGCAAGAAAAATTATGTTACAGTCTTAAAGGAAGTGTCAGCAATAATCCTGATACCAAACTTTGTACATTTTAAACCTATTGCTGCTGAGCAAAAAGAACTAAGAGCTGCATTTCTGGTACTGTGAATAAGACTATGATTGTAATGCAAGAACTACAAAAGCAAATGGATGTGGAGCTATTACCACTGACTAAAGAAGAAAAAACTGTGACAGCAGTTAAAATCTTACATGCCACACACTTCCAAAGAAATGGAATTTTAAAAGGAAACAAATGAAGAGATTAATTCTAGAGAAAGGGAACTCTTAAGAGATTAATTCCAGAGACACCGGAAAATGTGTTAACAGTTCATGAGCAGAGGTGAGGAAGGTGGTCAAGGAGGAGGAAGTTTGGCTTGAGTGACAGGGTAGTGCTGCCTTTTTTAAGAATTAAGAAGAGCAGTTACTTTAATTCAGTCAAAGAACAGAATGGAAATAAAAGGATTTAATATATACATAATGTATAATGTGTCTAGTAATGTGTATACTGTGTATGTCATTTACACGTGTGTGTGTGTGTGTGTGTGTGTGTATTTTATTGATTTATTTTTGTCTTTTTGAGACAGGGTCTTGCTATGCAGTGCAGGCTGGCCTTGAGCTCACTTTTGTAGCCCAGACTGGTCTTGAAATTGCACCGATCCTCCTGCCTTAGCCTCCCAAGTGCTGGGATTATAGGCATGCACCACCACACCAGGCTCGGAAATCTTTTATCTTTTTTCTTTTTTTTTTTTTTGGTACAGGGTCTCACTATGCAGCTCAGACTTGTCGTGATCCTGTTTTCTGCCTCCCTGGCACTGGGGTGGCTGGCTCAGTGCACCTGGGGGTGGGGCCAGCATGGCATGTGATGTCGGGGATTGAACCCTAGTCCCTGTGATTGCCTAAGCAGGCATTTAGTCTGCTGAGGTATCTTGCTGACCCTTTGGAATCTTAAAACATCTTATTTAAAATCTGGTTTAAAAAAAAAAAAAAACAAAAAACCTACAAATTCAGGGCTATTCTTTGATAAGAATCTTGGTTTTAGGCTCAAAGTGTGTTAATTTACAGCTATTTTACTCAAATTTTTACATTTTATGATTCTACCGTTAGTTCCTCTTGCCCTTTTTTTAACTTATATAAGCTTTGAGGATTTAATGTAGAAGGAAAAATTTATTCTCCAAAATTGAAGTGGAACTTTTACTTTTAGTTTTTACATTGATTGGTATAATTTAGATATACATAATCATATTCATGATAGGGAATTTATGCCTTTTATGATATATCTTGGTTCCTCCTTTTGTCCCAATCTACTCTTCTTTCTTCAATTCATTTTCTTCTCCTTAGTTATAAAACTTTGTTGCCATTTATCCTTTTATTTTATTTTCCCTTCCTTCCTTTCTCTTTTCCCCTCCCAGTTTTTCTTTCTTTTTGAACAGTTTCTTCGTATTTCACAATATCTATTGTACATTTTGGTCCTTATTTATTCTCTGTTTCTAACACCAGGGAAACAATGTGATATTTACACAAGTGCCTCCAGTTTATTTCACTTAAGAGCATGGTCTCAAAGAACATCCAGTTTCCTAGAAATGTCTTATTTATCCTTTTTTGTGGCTGAGTGGTACTCTCTTGCATAAAAACTTTTTTGTATCCATTCATTAGCTGATTTGTTTCCAAGATTTAGCTCTTAGAAACTGTGCCACTATAAACATGGGTGGGCACATATTACTGTGGTATGATTTTAATTCTTCTGGAAATTGCCCCAAAGAATAACAGCTGGGTCAAATGGGACCCCTACCCCTGTGTCTTTGGGGAAGCTCCACACAGATTTCCATGGTAGTTGTACCTCCTGCCAACAGTAGAGAAGGGGTCATTTTCCCCCACAAGCCCTCCAGCATTTGTTGTTGGTTGATTATTTTTGGAGTTAGATGGAATTTCAGCATTGTTTTAATTTGCATCCTTTGAATGACTGATGATGTTGAACATTTTTTTTATATATTTGCTATTTGTATCTCTTCATCTGAGAGGTGTGTATTCATCTCAGATGCTCATTTTTTTGGATTGAGTTTTTAAATTTGGGAATCTTATTTTTTTCATTTCTTTATATATTCTAGATACTAGTCCTTTGTCTGGGGGGCAACTAGCTAACATTTTTTTTCATGCTGTGGGTTTTCATCTATTGGTGGTTTCTTTTGCTTTGTTTTTTTTTTTTTTTTTCAGAACTGGGGATCAAACTCACAACCTTACACTTGCCAGACAGGCACTTGTGCCACGGAGCTATCTCCCCAGCCCCCGGTTTCTTTTGCTTTGAAAAAACTTTTTTAAAAAACGTATTTGGTATAGTGTTTCACTATGCAACTTGGAACAGTTTGGACTCATAGTGATCCTTTCATTTTTAGCCTCCCCAGTACTAGGACTACAGATGTGTGCCATCACACCAGGACTTGTTCACTGGTTTAACATGCCCTGGAAGCAGTGCCAACAGGGCATATAGTGCCAGAAATCAAACCCCAGTCCCTGCGCTTGCCTATTTTCTTTCTTTCTTTCTTTCTTTCTTTCTTTTTTTTTTTTTTTTTTTTTTTTTTTGCCTGAACCAGAGATTGAATTCAGGACCTTGCACTAGCCAGGCAGGCAGTTGTGCCCCTGAGCTATCTCCCCAGCCCCACAAAAACTTTTTAATAGGATGAGCTTGCATTTGTTGATTCTTTGTAGTATTTCCAATGAGGTTGGAAATCTCATGAAATCTTTGTTTCATGAAATCTTTCCCTGATATGTTTCCAAGTGTTCTAACTATTCTGTCTTTCAGCACATTTAATGTTTCAATTTTATTTTTTTTTTTTGTTTTTTTTTTTTAATTTTTTTTTTTCTTGTTTCAGAACCTTTATTTGTTTATTCACTCATTTTTATGGCCGGCTCAGCCTGCCCTGAGGGCAGGGCTGGCGCAGCATGTGGTGCCGGGGATCGAACCACGGTCCCTGAAGCTGCCCAAGCTTTCCCAAGCAGGTGCCTTAGACCACTGAGCCATCCTGCCAGGCCCCATAATGTTTCAATTTTAATGTTTACATCTTCAATCCATTTCAAATTTAGTTTAGTGCATGGTGAGATCCATAGGACTAGTTTTAATCTTCAGCATGTGAAAATCTGTTTTTGCCTGTACCATTAATTAAAGAAGCTCCAGTGAGCATGTTTAGTCTCCTTGTCAAAGATACAGTGGCTGAAGGTGTTTTTAGAGCTGTTTTTGTACCTTCTAATCTGTTCCATTGATCCTCAGGTCTGAGTTTTGCTAGTACCATGCTGTTTTTATAACAGTAGCTTTGTAGTTTAATTTCAAGTCAGATTCTGATACCCCTTGACTTGTCTTGGTTGCTTAGAATTGTTTTTGCTATTGTAAATCTCTTCACTATGTTGATTCTTCCTACCCATAAGCAAGTGGTGTCTTTCCACTTTCTGTTATCCACTTCAATCTCCTTTTGCAGAATACTGTAATTTTCACTGTGTAGATCTTTTACTTTGTTAGTTTGGTTGGTAAGGTTTTTGTTTTTTATGCTATTGTGAAAGGTGTGATTGATAATTTCCATGACAGTGTAGTTGTTGATATATAGGAATGGTATTGATTTTTTAGTATTAACTTTGTGTTCAGCTACACAAATGAATTTGAATTTGGCTATTAATTCTAGATGTCTTAGGGCCTAGGGAGATAGCTCAGTAGAATAAGCCCTTGCCTGGCAAGCACAAGGGCCTGAGTTCAATCCCTGGTTCTGAAAAAAAAAAAATTAGGTGTCTTTTGGTGGGGTTTTTGAAGTCTTGTATATGGAGTATCTGTCACCTGCAAGTAGTAATAATTTAGCTTCTTCCTTTCCTATTCTCATTTCTTTTTGTGTTGTGTAATTGGTTTGGCTTCTGCTTCTAGAACTATATTCAATAGGAATGGTTCCTTTTTTTAAATTCCTGATTATCAAATGAAACCTTTCAGTTTTGACCATTTTTTATGATGTTGTGTGTTGGTTTGTCATAGATGGTTTTTATCAGTTTGAGATAAAGACTTTCTATTCCAATTCTCTGTAGGGTTTTTATCATGAGTAGGGTATTGAACTTCATCAAATGCTTTTTCTGTGTCTGTTGAGGTGATCATGTGATTTTTTTTTGTCTTTTTCTCTGTTAATATGATACATTTATTGATTCCCCTATGTCAAAGCATCTCTGCATTTGTGGGATGAATCCCAGTTAGTAGCAGTAATGGTATATAATCTTTTTGATGAACTGCTGCATTCTGTTTGCCAGTATCTTACTGAGAATTTTTGCATCTATATATATTCCTTAGGGAAGTTGGCCTATAGATTTTTTTGTGGGGGGCTGTGGGAACTCCTCTGGTTTTGGAATGAGGGTAATACTTGCTTCCAGAAATGATTTTGGGAGTATTGCTTCCTTTTCAATTTTGTTAGAGTTTTCAGTAGTCTTTTGGTCTTCTCTGAATATCCATCAGAATCTGATTTTCTTTGTTGGTAAGTTTTCAATTTCATTGACTAATATTGTATTTTGAATTTTTATATCTTCATGATTAGATTTGACAATTTGTTTGTATCTAGGAATCTGTCATTTCTTCTGTTTTCCCTTTTTTTTTTGTTGTTGTTGTTGTTGTTTGTTTCCTTTGATACTGGGAATTCAACTCAGGATCTTGAGATTGCCAGACAGGTACTATGCTGCTACATTATATCCCTGGCCCTTTTCCATTTTATTAATGTGCAGGTTCTCGGGGCCTGGCAGGATGGCTCAGTGGTCTAAAGTGCCTGCTTAGGAAAGCTTGGGCGGCTATAGGGACCACGGTTTGATCCCTGGCACCACATGCTGCACCAGCCCTGCCCTCAGGGCAGGCTGAGCCGGCCATAAAAATAAACAAAAATGTTCTGAAACAAAAAAATAAAATAAAATAAAAATGTACAGGTTCTCAATAGGTATTGATAGTAATCTGGATTTCCATAGGATCTATTGTGATTTCAACCTTTTTATTCCTTAATTGTGTGGATTTGAGTCTTCTCTTTTCTTTTTGATAAGTTTGCTTATGAATTTTATTTAATCTTTGATAGAACCTATTTTTTGACTCCTTGATTCTTTTTTCTTTTTTTTCTTTTCTTGTCTTTTTGAGACAAGGTTTCAGTATGCAGTTCAGACTGGCCTTGAGCTCACTTTTGAATAGCCCGGGCTGGTCTCGAACTCACCCTGATCCTCTTGCCTCAGCTTCCCAAGTGCAGGGATTACAGGCATGTGCCACCGCACCTGGCTGACTCATTGATTCTTTGTATTGTTGGGGTTTTTTGTTGTTGTTGTTGTTCTTGTTTTTGTTTTTTGTTTTTTTGCAGAACTAGGGATTGAACTCAGGACCCTGTGCTTGCCAGGCAAGCACTTATTCTACTGAGCTATTTCCCAGGCCCCTTCTTTGTATTGTTTTCTTTGCCTCAGCTGCATTGATTTCTTCTCTGAGCTTTGTAATTTTCTCCACTGTGCAAGCTTTCAGTTTGATTTATCTTTTCCTGGCTCTTTGAAGCTCAACATTAGGTTGAGCTCATTCTGTTTTTCTGATGAGAATTCACTGCTATAAATTTGCTTCTTAGGGGCTGGGGAAATAGCTCAGTAGTATAAGTGCTTGCCTGGCAAATGCAAGGACCGGAGTTCAATCCCCAGTCCCACCAAAAAAAAAAATAAATAAAAAAAAAAATAAATTGCTTCTTAGGACTGCTTTCATTTCATAAGTTCTGGCATATTGCATTGCATTATAGATACTGTTTAATTCTTTAATTTTTTTTCTTTGTCCCATTGGTTGTTCAGGAAGTTATTAATTCCCATGTGTTTATGTAGCTTTTTTGGTTTTATGTGTCATTGATTTTCATTGCATTATGGTCAGATAACATGCATTCCTTTGCATTTACTTAATTAAGCATGTTCTATGGGCTAGTATGAGGTTGGCTTTAGAGAACATCCTATGTAGCTGAGAAAAATAGGTATACTGATGTTGTGGAGTGGAACACTCCATAGAAATGTGCTAAGTCCATTTGTTAATTTAGTTTATTTCTGATACTTCTTTTTTTATTTAATTAACGTATTTGTGACAGTGGGATATTAAGGTCTCCCATTACAGCTGTATTAGTCCTTATTTGATTTTTCATGTCTGTTAATATTTGTTTTATGTAGTTGGATTCACTGGTATATGGCACATATATATTTATGATTATCACCTACTTTTCTTGCAGTCTTCCTTTAACAAGTATATAGTGACCTTCTTTGTCTCTTGATCAGTCTTGGCTTGAAGTTCACATTGTTGGCAAATGAAATAGCTATCCTGCTTTTTTCCTAGTTCCTGTGGCATGAAACACTGTTTTTCATCGTTTAACTTTCACTGTATAAACTTCTTTTGAGTTGAATGTTTCTTGTATACAGCATCTTATATGCAGGATCTTGCTTTTTTGTCCATTGTGCTGTTTGTTTTGATTGGTGAGTGAGATCATTTACATTGATAGTTACAACTGATGTATATTGATGTATCTTCACATTATTTTCCTTTTGTGTTCCTGGCACTTTTTCTTTCTGCTGAATTGCCTGTCCTGCAGGGTGGCTTTGGTTAATATTCTTGGAACTGTGTCTTAGTATTCTTTCTAAAATATCCTTTAGAGCATTTTGCATAGCTGATTTGGTGGTCATGAATTTCTTCAGTTCATTGTCATGCAAGTATGTTATTCCCAGCCCCCCTTTTTTTTACTTTATTAAAGTACTGAGTTTATTTCACATATATATTTGTCTTCCTACCGTTTCCATGTCTGACCATCACTACTACTATGTCTTATGACATTCCATACATACTTAAAACCAAGTAAAGGGTGGAGTTCCATCTTTAAAAACTAAACAAGCATTTCAGACAATACATTCTTGGCAATGGAATGTGGACAACATTTATCAAACACAGTAGGGAAAGTTCTCACTTTGGATTATAAAAAGGATAGCCAGATAGCAACTGTTACAGAAATGAGACTGAAAACTTCAACAAACTGTTTAAACTGTTCCCTCCCTCCCTCTTCTCTTTCTCTCTCTCTCTCTCTCTCTCTTTTCTTTCTTCCTTATGACAGCCAGCATATAGCTCAGTTCTTCATGCTTCCACTTGGTACGGATGTACATCCCTACCCTTTGCTTTTGAACTTGAAGGCACATTTGTCCTTGGAGATCTCGAGCAGCTCCATGGCGCACTGCTCATAGGGGGTGAAGCTGCACACCTCCTGTATTGTGTCCTGCACAAACTTGGTGTGTTTGGTGAGACATCTGCAAAGACAGCTGTGCCTCAGTTTGTTCACATTCTTGGTCACCTTGTGGCCCTTGTTGAGGCCCACAGCCATGGGATAGCAGAGAGCCAGGGCCACTGTTCTTCAGTGGTTGCTGTGGTGGAAGGTTAAACTGTTAAAGAGACGTCTTCTACTTCCAGAGATCTTGAATTGCCTCCTGGTCATAATTCATAGCCCCTGCTTCAACAATGTGCAATTCATCCTTTGCACCAGCCCCTAATCTGACCATATTTATTTATTTATTTATTTATTTATTTATTTATTTATTTATTGTCTTCTTGAGACAGGGTCTTGCTGTACTGTTCATGCTGGCCTTGAGCTCACTTTTGCAGTCCAGGCTGGTCTCGAACTTGAACCAGTTTTCCTGCCTCAGCTTCTCAAGTGCTGGTATTACAGGCATGCACCACCACACCTGGCTAATCTGACTGTTCTTAATGATAGCTTCTGCTCATTTTTGTTGTTATCCACCTTAAAGTGGTAATCTTTGTCAGCCTTTAGTTCACAACCAAGGAGATAGTTCTGGGGCCTTGGAGCCATGTCCATATCCATCAAATCTTCCATAGAGTGCTGGCACACACTTAGGTGGGAGAAAATGCAGACGGAAGTGAATGAGTACTGTTCCGCAGAACAGATGTGCAGGATGGAATTATGCCAGGGATTTCTCTTGATTTTAAAAGCTAATTTTGTGAAGTACATCAATCATCTGGTTGTTTTTTTTTATGGCTTGAAATACTTCAATTTCCTTGACTTAAGTAAGGGTTGTGTTGAGATGTCTGCAGTGATTCTGATCAGCTTTCTTGCATAGATCAGCTTTGTAGGTAACATTTTTTCTCTAATGCTTTTAATCTGTTCTTATGTTGAATTTCTGGAATCTTATATGTCTTGGTATAGTTTATTTTGGCCATGACTATGTAGAGTTCTATATGCCTCACTTATTTGTATGTTAAGTTCTTCATGTTTGGGAAGTTGTCTGCCATTATTTCTGTGAGAAGGATTTTTATGACATTTATACTAGCTTTCTCATTGACTTTTTTTTTTTTTTTGCGCAACCAGGGCTTGAACTCAGGTTCTTGTGCTTGCCAGGAAAGTGCTTATTCTACTGAGCTATCACCCCAGCCCCTCATTGACCCTTTTTAATCTTACATGTTCTTTTCTTTGTTTAGCTGTTGGATTGATTTTCCAGGGTCCCTTGCTATTTTAAGATATCTTTCTTTTGCTGGTCGCTAACTACATCCTGTTTTAAATCTGATATTCTGTCCTTTCCTTTGTTCAATCCATTGTATACATTTTCAGTGGAATTTTTAATCTCCTGGATATCTGGTTGGATCGGTTTCATGGATTCCATTTCTTTTCTATGTTGGGCATTCATGATTTTCTCTATTTTCCTAAGTTCCATTTTTTAAAATCTTGATTACTCTAGATTCATTGATCATCTTTCATTTTGATCATCATTTCTGTTTTAGGTAGATCTATCTATCTAAAACACAGCTTAGTTACTTTTTTTCCATCATCCCCCTCCCCATCCAACTTTTGGCCCCTTTTTTTGTTTCCAGTATATTTACTTTTCTTGTGTGGGGTTGATATATGTACATGATACATCATAATTTCTTTCTTAATGCGTTTTCTTCCTTGTCTTCCATTTCTTGATCCCTTCCCCTTTTGAGAATAATATATTTCTGTTTTTTAAAAAGTGTTTTATTTATTTTTATTATCATTATTTATTATTTATTTGTATATGATTTATTTATTTATTTGCAATACCAGATATTGAACTCAGGGCTTTGCGCTTGCCAGGCAACTGCCTATTCTATTGAGCTATCTCCTTGGCCCCAAGAATAATATATTTTTGGACTTTCAATATCTATATTTTACTTTGCTCCTTATGTTTTATATTTTTCATATAAGAGAATTCATGTGATATTTGATCTTGGGTGTCTAAATTACTCCAGTTAACATTATGGTCTCAAAGTGTGTGCTTTTAGGTACAGATGACTCAAGTTTATCTTTCTAGAAAAGTAGTACTGTATTGTGTTTAAATGCACTTTTAAAAATTATTATTTATTAATGAATATATAGGTTGCATCCCAAGATTTTGCCAGCATGACCTATGCTGCTATAAACGTGGATTTATTAGTTACTTTTCTGTTATTGCTGAGACAAAATACCTGACACCCAATGTTAAGAAAGAAAAGGTTTCTTTAGCTCACAGTTTGTGGAAGTTTTAGTATGTAATGAGCTGGTTCCAAGACAGGATGGCATGGCAGAAGGGCAACAGCTGAGAAGTTTTTTTGTTTTTGTTTTTTCTTTTGGCTTGCTCAGGCTGCCTTAAGGGTGGATCTGGGGATCGAACTGCAGTCCCCTGCACCTGACTGGATTTGCCCATTCAGGCACTTAAACAACTGAGCTAACCTGCAAGCCAGAGGCAGTAGTAGCTCATGGAGGCAGAAAACAGCAAAAGCCACAAGAGCTAAAAGGGGTGGAGGAGAGAGAGACTCTTTCCCTCCCTTATGCAGCCTACCCACCCTAGCACAGATGTGTGACTCACACCCATAACCCTAGAATTACACCATGAATCAGTCACGAACTAGAAGCCCAACTCTATGACAGTATGAGTTTTTTGGGGAACATCTAGACACAGATCATAACAGTGAGATGGCATGCATTACCATAGTATGGTGTGTTTAACTCTTTTAGGAATATACCTAAAAGGGGAATAGCTGGGCCAAAGGGAATTCCTAGTTTCAGTTTTTTAAGTAATCTCTATTGTATTTGTAGTGGTTTCAGTATTGTATTAGTTTACATTCCCGCCAGTAGTATCAGTGGCTTGTCTCCCATCTTTGTCAGCATTTATTACTTCATTTCTTGGTGTCTATTCTTTCTAGAGTACACTGGGAGCAGTATTGTTTAAATTTTCATTTTTTAAGATGACGAGTGATGTTGAAATTTTTTTTTTTTGTGTATTGGCCATTTGTATTGCTTCTAAAACAGGCAAAAAAAAATTGAAAGACATCCTACAGAAAGGGAAGAAATGTTGTTCCTCTAGGAATATATAGAATGTATAAACAATTAAAAAAAATAGAGATTCCCCCACAGGGAAAAGACCCATTCAAAAAATGGGTAATGAAAGGACTAGACATCATGTTTTATGTTAAATTCTTTTCAAATAAATTGATATTTTTATAATATTGACTCAGTAATTAACTACAATTTATACCTATTAAGTCTAAGCCATGCATGTGGCACACATCTATAATTCCAGTATTTGGAAGCCTGAAGCAGAAAGATCACCATGAGTTTGAAGCCTGCCTGGGCTACATAGTTCAAGGTCAGCATGCTCTACATAGTAAGACCTTGTCTCAAAAAATAAAGTATTTGCAGTATTTAGCTGTACTGGAGTGATAACAATTTAACATTATCAAAAACTACTAGATTTTTTTCTTTATCCCTGTAAATGTAAACAGAATAATTAACATTATAGAAATTACACATCACTTAAAGATTTATTGGAGTATATAGAATAAACTGATTTGCTATATTTCATTTTTTTAACATTCTGTGGCTCTACCTTGGGCTTGCTGTGCTGGCCCCACCCCTAGGCACACTGAGATAGCAGTTGAGACTGGGCATGGTGGTGCTGGCCAGTAACCCTAGCTGTTGGGAAGCTATAAATAGGCGATCTAGTAGTGAGACCCTGAACACCCTGTAGGCCCTTCCTTAAAATTTTTAAAAAAAAAACATTCTGTGGCTCTAATCCAAGGTCTCATGTGTGCTAGGTAAGTATTTTAGCACTGAGCTATGTCCCTAGTCCTTTTTATTTATTTTGAGATAGGTTCTTGCTAAGTTTTCCAGGCTCAGCTCAAATGTTCAGAGTAGCAGTGATTATAGGTGTGTTTCACTATGCCTGGCTAAAGAGATAGTTTAAAGTTCTATCCTATTCCACTTGAAGCAGATGTGTAATAACATATATATAAATTCCAACTTGATGAAAGGCAAAATAAGTTTAATTAGTTGGAAGAGGAAAAGATTTGTATTTAAAAAAGAGTTTAAGTACTTGTGATCTCTGATACCACAATCTTTAATTCTTTCAGTTATACGTATTTATTAAATACTTGCTATGAGCAAGTTGGAAGAAGTAGTGAACAAAATAAGCTCTTTGCAGCCATTTAAGGTAAATTCTAGCAAGCAATATGAGTAAAACAAAAGAGGTAAATAGATAAGATTACAATGCTAGATGCTAGATTTAGTTATAGGATTTAAATGATTAATGTGTTTACAGTAGATAGCTTACTGTTAGTGATAAGAGATAGAGGCTAAACGCATGTTACATTGCAGCCCATTTCTTGTTGGAGCTAGTTAGTACCTGGACAGATACGGAAAACATCAGCAGATTTCAAGGTGAGCTATA
>PVJA010050358.1:0-13335 GCA_004027025.1 Myocastor coypus | reverse complement strand
AAAAACTTCTTTATCCAGGCACTTTTTAGTTAATTAGTTAACTACTCAGAGATAGATTCATCCTGCAAGGGGATAACCTTTTTCTGTAGAGGAATGTCTTTCATTAGGCTCCAGGGAGATGAAAACATTAACAATAAAATGATGCAATATTTTTCTGCATAAATTGAGGAAGTTGTACCATTACTCAATTTTTGGTCCAGTAATATTGACAAATTGTTTTAGGAGTCTGCCTGAAATGACTTCTTCCAGAAACCAAGTAGATGTTAGATTTTTGCCATGATTCAAGACTGGGGACAAAATTAATGATAGCTCCCATCCTGGAGTAGTATTCCTGTATGAGGGGAGAAGGACAATGTAAAACATCTGCATGAGAGCAAGTTCATTGCAATGAATTCTTTGAGGAAAATGTAAGTGGTAACAGGTAACAAGAACAAGGCACACCAGATGGAGAGTGAATGTCTCCATGACTTCCTTAGCTCTTCACTGAGTTCATTCTTTCTCTCTCCAACAAGTTTATATGTGAAGCACTCTCCACCTGGATGAGGGGCAGAGAATTACAGAGAGACTGAGGGCAGAGGCAATGCGAAGGGTGCAGACTGAACTACACTTAGGCTACTGAGCAATGCCCAGGAAACCGTGGTAGTATGGGGAGGGATGAAGAGCCAGAATGGCGCAGGACTGTGTATGATTCCATGCATCTGTTTAGTCACTGTAATTTATCATTAGACTTAGATGGAAGTTTATTTAGGTTTCTACAAGAGAAAAGAGGTAATCTAATTGATGTTTTAATGAGACCATTCTGGCTGCTCTTTAAGAAGAGACAAAAGGAAGAACCATAGCACACTCAAGGACAATAAAACTTAAGAAAACTTAGAGCCATTTAGAGCAAAAATTTTATAGTACAGAAAGAATAATTGTTCCTATTTTAGACAAATTATTACTTTTTTTTTTTTTTTGAGACAGGGATTCACTATGCAGTTCAGGCTGGCCTTGAGCTCGGTTTTGTAGCCCAGGTTGGTCTCGAACTCGCACGGATCCTCCTGCCTCAACCTCCCAAGTGCTGGGATTACAGGCGTGAGCCACCACGCCCGGCGACAAATTATTACTTTTTTAACATTTTGATGCAGGTATAGAAGAAAGAACGCGATTCAGGTAGCTTTGGTTTTCTTCGAATGAGAAAATGGGAGGATGAGTAGCAGTTGTTTGTTGGGGAGAACAGATTGATGCTGGCAGGGAGGTCAATTTTGGATGTTTTAAGTGTAAATTTCCCATGAGCATACTACGTGGGTTTATTCAGCAGGTCGTTGGTAGTGACACTTACTGCAGAGTCTAAACTAAAACCTTCATTTCTTAGTCCTCAATGTACTCCTAGTAATTAAGCCTATAATCCAGAATGGGGTCTTGAAGGAAGTTAGTCTAACAGAAACAAGAGGAAAGTCCACCTGTGCACGGGGATACATCGTAGTACTACAAGAGAAGGAAACATAAATGCAAAGATGACAAGAGATGAAGATGCGGGACAATAGAGAGAGGCAAACACCACGTCATTGGGGTGCAGAAGGTCTTTTTACCTGGATAAAATTTTCAAAGCATTGCACTATGTATTATGCCAGCATCAAGTAAGTAGATCATTTAGCCCAGAATTTATGACATTTAGTTTATAATGGTGCTTTTCATTCAGTCCAGGAGAGGGCAAGGTGCACATGGACAACCTGTTTGGGTATCTATTGTTGTATGAGTGTCTGTTAATAACAGATGATTCAAAAAGAGAAAATAGTATAGTCATGCACTGATCAAATGTTTTTTTTTTGTTTGTTTGTTTGTTTTTTCTGAATACAAAGCACAAAATATGAGGAAAGGAAACTAGCAACACTGCTTGTAAGTCTCATAATATATGAGTATCTTAGCTTATGGGACTATAAGTAGGATGGTACTTAACTTGATGACCCTTTAGGGCAGGAAAGATAATAGTTTAGTTGGCTACTAAAGAATAATTATGAATTTCATGAATAAGAGAAGAACATAAAATATTCATATTTCAGGTCCACAAGTCAGCAGCAAAGATGGTATTGACACATGCGAAAGCAAAATCGGCTGGAGAATGAGGGATAAATTCATTTGACAAAAACAGAGGGTGGTCCTGGCGAGATAACTCAGTGTCTAAAATGCCTGCTTAGGCAAGCTTAAGCAAGCAGAGGTAGTTCATGGTTCAATGCCCTGCGCCACACGCCTGCCAGCACCGCCCCCAGGGCTAGTTGGGCTTGCCATACAAGAAAAATGAAGTGTGTGGAACAAAGTCAGGAGAAAGTGACAAAGCTTATACTTATTTTGTTTGCTTTGTGACCTATCCTACTCTATTTTCCAGTACAAAGCAAAAAAATGATAAAGTGAGATAGTTTTCCTTATCCATATATCGTGATTTCTATCATTATTAGCAAGAAAAACCAAACCAAAACAAAAAACCAACCAACCAATCAAACAACAAACAAAAACTTTCACATTCTAGAAAATGCCTCAAGCATGACATTACAAAATGAATATAGATTTGGGTAAATAAATATAAATATAAATTGTTCCCTTTAGGTACTCCATTAGGTATGTTTTAATTTCAAATAGCTTTACTAAACCTATGTTGTCACTTCTCTAAATGTAATGTGATGTTTTGTTTTGTTTTGTTTTGGTCTGGTTTGTTTTTTTTGTTTTGTTTTGTTTTTTGCGGGACCGGAGTTCAAACTCATGACCTTGCACTTGCCAGGTAGGCATTTGTGCCACTGAGCTATCTCCCCAGGCCGTAATGTGATATTTTGATTTTATCTCTCTCCTAGAACTGGTTTTCTTTATCCAAGATGGCAAGATCACCCTGTGAGAGCGTGGCCAAAGCAGCTGGGACGTCATCCGGTCCCCTGAATTCGTGTGAGTGCAACAATAGCTTTTTAAAATTGGGGAGAAGGGAAAGCACCGTGTATGTGGCCTAAGTGCACAGGGAATGGATCTGTCTGTGAAGTAACGTGGTTAGTTGTGGGGTGCTTGCGCCCAGCTGTACCTCGGGAGAGCAAGGTCAATGACTGTGTCTGGGACCGGGCTCCCTCACGCACCTAAGCACATAAACCGCGGTTGTGTTAGAAATTTCCGTGTTTGTGGTAACAGCTTTCTTTGTAATGAAGCTTTGATACCAGTTTTCTGACTGAAAGGGCGAGTACTGATTGCTGATTCCCCTCCTCTTTGATTTCTACTGAACGTTGAGTTTTATCAGTAGCTGTGATAGTGTTGGTGGTAGCGCTGCCCAGAAGCACAAATAAAGAAACCGTGGGGCTTTATTAACTCCGAAGACGAGGAGAGGATTGAAGGCAGGGAGATGGGAAGATCCTCTGACCTGAGGCAGGAGGCTGAGCCTTTATGGGCTTCTGCTAAGGGCAGAGCTTGAGGGGCAGCTTTAGGAGCTGAATGGAGGCTCCCTTATGTGTGTGGGAAAGGTAAAAGCAAGTTTTATCCAGGACTGGAATGGGGAAGAAGGAGGGAGTAGTTATTGGGAAGATAAACTGTTGTTTTTGGGGTTCCGCCATGTTGAATCTGGGCTAGGATAATTTAGTAGTTTGTACTCCGGCCAGAAACTAGCACTGAACCCATTATTTACCTTTCCGTTTTTTTGTTTTGTTTTGTTTTGTTTTGTTTTTTACCCCTCCTTTTTTCTTTCTCTATCATCCTATGCATTAGATGTCACACTGCAGCTTTATTTGCCCCATAAATCTAGTCAGTCAGTCAGTCAGTCAGTCAGTCAGTCAGTCAGTCCATCAGGGCATTAGTTCATCAGTCCATCAGTCCATTAGTTGGTCAGTCTGTCAGTCAGTCAGGTTCTCTGTAAAGCCCTAGTTCACAATCAAATCTTCCCCCTCCCATATTTCCCTACTAGTTTCCAAGTTAATACTGCTGTTGTTAGTCAATGGTTGTACATGTCATTCACTAGATTACAAGTTGCAGAAGTCAAGGATCAGATATATATATATATATATATATATATATATATGTATATACATGTATATACATATATATACGTATATATATATACGTATATATATGTATATACATATATATATGTATATATATATATAATTTATGTACTTATGTATTTATGTGTTTATTTATTTTTTTCGGAACCAGGATTTGAACTCATGACCTTGCACTTGCCAGGCAGGCACTTGTGCTGTGGAGCTTTCTCCCTGGCCCCTCAGACATATATATTTTGACACCTGCAGTTATTCCCATGAGTATGCTAGCTTGGGCTGCCTGATATTGACTAGGAGTTTGTCATTGCCTGCATCCTCTTTGGGATCAAACTTGCCCCTAATGTGCCTTTGTTTCAGAGATACTACTCAGCTGGCTTTTGAAATCACAAAGCTATCGATATGCACATCACTGAATTTCTTACTATTTAGACCAACATTATGTGTCTCATTGCTTATTTTCCATGCGTTGTTTCACCAAATGGCCCCTTATATTTGCAATTAATCCAAATGCTACATATTTTTAAATGTATTTAATACAGGGCCTACAGGGTCTCACTACACAGAGTGGCCTCGTAGTGACCCTCTTGCCGTTGGCCTCCCAAGTGTGGGAATTCCATGCACACAGCAACACACCCAGTCTCAGTCATGCCTCAGTGCACCCCAGGGGCAGGGCTGGTATGGCAATCTGGGAACTGAATCCCAGGCACTGATCCTGGCTAAGTAGGTGCTTTAGTGTACTGAGCTATCTGGCTAGCCTAAATGTTAATTTTTTAATGAATTTTACTAGATAATAATCACTCTCCTGATTTGCATTTGCCATTTTTCTATTTGCATTTACTCACAGAAAAAAAAATTCATATATACTTTACTCTTATCTTAAAACATTACAACATTGCCAGTTCTTCTGCTGAGAACACATTACTTTTATGGAATATTGAACTATGCATACAACTACTTTCTCTTAGCTCAATGAGAAGAAATATTGGTATCAGTAGTGTCTAGAAAAGTTATTCTGTCTGCATCTTGTACTCTGAACAACTACTATGAAGAAAACAATATGCAGAGTATTATTTATTGTGGCTGTCCTACTAACGTGTTTTGAAATTGTCTCATTGCTCTTTCTTATTAAAAGTCACAAAATTATTTTTAAAAAATCAAAATAACCTGTCTTCAACTGATTTTCTTGACATTTTACCCCAAGTAATTTTTCTTTAATTTTCTACTTTTCTCTAAAAGAACTGTCAATATTCTTCAGAATACATTTTAATTCCATAAGTAAGAAACAACTTTTCTATTGATGTGTATATTTTCACTATCTAACATGGTGCCTTAAATAATAGGAGCTCAATAATTGAATGGACTTATTTTAATTCCCTTACTTCACAGGCTTTACGTGATTATGAAGGTTTTCCTTTATGCACTGTTTAAATTATGCATGCAGATAACAATTCTCAATCACTCCCCCTTCTGTCATTCAAACCACAGCAATGTTTTGGGCTCAGTCTTATATCCCATCTCATCACCTACCCTCATGGCTTTGCCAGATCGCCAGCCACTTGAGTTTAGGACAATTAACCCGGTATTTCTTCATCCGCTGTTAAGTTTTAGCTCAGGTCCAATTTTTCAATATGCACTAATGAATTTAATTAATATCTTTAGATATTGAAGGATCCTCTGACAATGCTCTTATCACATTAGCGATGCTTGTCATAAAACATTGTTCTTCAGATGAAAATGAAGACATGGTCAGAAAGTATCCTATCAGATACCATTTTGAAATAGCTGGAAAATAACTTTATTTTTTGTTTGTTTGTTTGTTTGTTTGAGACAGGGTCTCACTAGGCAATTCAGGCTGGCCTTGAACTCACTTCTGTATCCCAGGCTAATCTCGAAATCACAGCAATCCTCCTGCCTTAGCCTCCCAAGTGCTGGGATTACAGGTGTGCGCCACCATGCCCGGTGCTGAAAAATAACATTAAACTATTGAAAAATAACTTTAAAAGTTATAAACTGAGCGAATGGTCACATTAATATTTGCACTAATTCCTGAGCTATTTACTCACATAATTAGAAATAGCAATGCATATGTATGTCATACTCACAGAGTCCTATATACACACACACCCACTGACACCACGTATTCCTGGCTTTGACTGGAGTTTAAAGAATTAAGTTTCTCTGTCCCTACCTCCCTTCTCTCCCTTTCTCTTCCTCTCTTAAGGAGAGAGCCAAAATATACACAGCATGAAAAGAAAAATTGAAAGAAACCTTTTAATATGAAATTTATTAAGACATCATGAAGACACTATAGGCTATTGCTGGCTTCTACACTCATAAGATATTTATTGCTGTGGAGAACTACTGTAATATGTATACATTTTTTGGAGAATTCTGTATATCTCAATCAGGGGCCTATAATATATATTATGAATTTATGTATGCACATGGGTTACACATATAACCTAAGTGGAATACAAACCCTGTTAACTGACAGGATGTAGTGCAAGGTGTGCTAAAGACTACTGACTTTATGTTAGAAACATTTACATAGCTCTGAGAAGCTTGGTCCTGCCTACTTGAAAACCGAATAAGTAGACACCAATGAAACAATTCAAAGGAAAGTCTCATTTACTTCCAGTCCTTTAAATTCACTGTCATGCATACATTTCAAGATGGAAACCTCCTGTACACCCCTGAATAGAATTTTCCACCCTCACTTTCCATTTGTCTTCATTTTTTTGCAATTCTAAAATATGTTCTCAGTTTTATTTTCTCTTCCTCCTGTGTGTCTTATGGATCACCTGCCTGAGTGGGATGTATTTGCCCTATGTCTGCTCTTCCAAGGCTCCGCTGGGAAATTGTTTCAAATAATTTTCTACAGTTTCATGCCCTGAAACCTACAGTCTGAAATCTGGGCCAAATAATTTATTTTTAATTGACTTCTCTGCTTTACAATAGTTATGACTAAGGAAAGCATAGTGGATGCAATTTGGCTTTTTCCATGTAAAATTTTTGGATGCGGTTCATTTTCAGATTTAACATTTGAAGTCAGCTTCTTGTATGATGGCCCATAATGCTTGTTTCTCATAGTGCCATCTGATGTATGTAAATTAATCCAAATACAGTCCCAGGTGCTTAATGATCAGGGTATGTCTTGAGAAATATACTGCTTTTCATTTCAACATTCTACAAACATCATGGACTACCATTACAAAGGACACCTAACCTAAATGGAGTAAGAGTTTTATTTTTATTTACGTTTCAAATATTTTATTAACTTAGGCTAAATCAGGGCCAGGGATGTCAATATCACTATTCCATATCTTGTCTAACTGGATTGTTAAAAATGAGAAAACACAGAGATTTCACCTCCTATCAGAACTGTGCTCTCTTCTGGACTATCTCTTAAATGAATTGCCACAGGATGCTCTAGGACTAAGAACATTTTTGTGTACAAAGAAAGAGTACACACAAAAATTCCAACCACCAGTAAATGTATGGTAAACACTCAACACAGAGACAATGTAGTTTACTATCAGTATCAAGGATGATACCTTACATATAGTTGTAAACACCATGATACAGTACTACCAGCACAGTGGTATAGATAGTCCACTTCTAACAAAATATTTCTCTAATTATATTAATTTAAAGGTGCCAAAATTTACCATCAGAGCTGTGGTATAATGCCTTTCTCGGGGTTTTTAAACATCTTTTTACTTATCTATGTGCTTGGTACAGGGTCTTGCTGTGCATCTCAGACTCATGGTGGTCCTTGTGTCTCAGTTTCTCCTGCACTGGGATTGCAAACACATATCACCATGCTAGGTTTCATTGGCCAGCAAGGTGTGTGGTACCAGGAGTCTCACCTGAGTCCTTGCACTTGCCAGGCAGTTGCTTGTACTGTTGGGCTATGTCCCTGGCCCCTCTTCTGAGATTTCTTAATAAGCATTGCCTTGATCAAAAATTTTCAGACTTTCGAACAGCACTGGTGATTACCAATTTAAATGTTAATATTTAAAATGTAAAGTGTGATCTACCTGTCAGCACAGAAAGAAATCTTGCGAAAACAAGAAAACAATATTACAGTGACACTCTTTTTTGTTTACCTCTACTCAATTAAATTGACCAGGGAAATCCATCCATGAATTGAGTTAGTGGAAAGTGATATCATTTCAGTCAACCTTTTCCCTTTTTCATATAAATAAACAGGAGTAAATTGACATTACATATACAAGGATATTCCAACCGCATTGTTACCCATGTAATTTATCTTCTTAGAAGTCATTACAATTTAGCAGGTATTTTGGCTTGCTGGCACTGCTAGTTGCCCATCCCCAATCCTTGTGTGATCAGAAGTGGGTTATTGTGGAGAGGACTGGCTGTAGGGCGCGTGATGCAGGGATCGAGATGTGATGTTGGGATTGATTCCTGCTGTGAAGCCATGATTCAGGCTACCACACCCTGAATGACCCTCCTGTTCTCCCTAAGGGGGAGTGGCCTGAATGAGATCTAGAGGATAGAAGCAAGGTAACAGCTTGTTGCTTGTAGCTCGTTGCCTCACTGCCTTACAGCTTTCGGCCTGCCGTGGGCTGTATCTCCGCCATGATGCCCTCTGCCATGCCACTCCTCCTTGAACCAGCCAGCTATGGACTGAGAGCACTACAAAGAGTGCGCCAAATAAATCTCTCTGCCTTTAAATGTGGGCATTAGGTATTTTGTCTCAGCCAAGAGAAAACTAAGACTGGAGGCTAATATTTCCAGTAGTTTCATTGATTTAACCTTGATAAAACTTTTGATAAGAAAAGGCAAGTGCAAGGACCTGGCTTTGATCCCCAGTACTGCATGCCCTGCAGGCCATGAAACCCCAGGTGCACGGTGGAGGCCACCAAAATCAGGCTGGTGGAACACGCTTGTCATCTCACTGCTTGGAGGCTGAGACAGAAATATCAATACAAAACCAAGTTGCACAGAGGGACCCTGCGCCTAATAAATACATTAATTAATTAATTAAAAAGCTTTTTAAAGCTAACATGTAGATTTAGTGTGAGGGAGTATATTTGCCACAAAGGAAAGCTGGAGGCATTATCATTTTCATTTAATAACTCAGAATTATTTTTAGTGATTTGTTGATTTTTCCATTTTCAAATAGGCAATGTCTAATAAAGGCAATAGAATTGGATCTCTCCTGTTTGGGAAGGACTCTGATGAGAAGCGCACTTTGTTGCACAGCTACACGTTTAGCCTTCTTAATGCTGTATTATAAGAAAGCCCTTCTTGATCTTAAAATGAACACTGCAGAATATTGCGTAATCATCTGCCAAAGCATTTCCACAGAAGTGTAGTGTTTTAAATTTAGCTGCTGCTTTGAAAAATGCAAGAAATTACAGGTCTATTATGGAGACTTTGAGAAACTGAGAAAAAATTAGAAACACTATCTAGAACAATATAATTTCACTGTATTTACTTTGATCATCTCCGATTGCTTTAATAAACAATATTTGCTTATAGAGAGAATTTGGGCATTGACCCAAATTCCTATTAGAGCACCACAATAGTTAATTTTAAATATTTTTATGAAAACTACTGCTGTGCAATATATATATTCCACACATATTGCCTTGAAATAGATAGTAGAGTTCTAAACATATAATTTGCTTCCTGTAGAGTGCATCAACTTCAAAATTGTGAATGACAATTTCCATCAATTCTGAGGTATACAACATTTCTCTCAGTGTTCTCCAGCTCCACAGTTGAGGCACATATTTTAACAGAACTAAATAGTTCCATTTTCATCATCTTGTTTTTTTCTTTCTCTCTCTCTCTTTTTTTTTTTTTTTCTTTTGGTGTGATATATGCAAAAACAGAGCACATAGTATCTTCTTACTTTACCTCCTGACTCTGGAGACTGTGACAAAGGTGGGTGTGAGCGTGATGTGAGTGTGTGTGTGTGTGTGTGTGTGTGTGTGTGTGTGAGTGTGTGTGTGAGTGTGTCTGTGCATGCAATGAGCAAGGAAGGTTAAACCGTATGTGTCATCTGGAAATCTTTTCTATGTATAAACATGAGCATTGTTATAAAACACCATATAATTTGGACAGTGAAATAGAAATGAAAGCAATTCATTTTAATGCTTGACTTACAATCTCTCACATAAAGTTTTACTATATTTCACCATTAAACTTATAAAGAATGCTCTCATCTATATACGCTGGATTCTCTTGCCAAAAGAATTGCTTATATTTCTTCCTTCATAAGAGAGCAATACACATCAATGGGAAGGTTTTGCTCTCTTTTTGGACAAGATCTTCTTTATAGAAATGAACACATAGTGATTTGATGCATACTTCACTTCCCAGTAATTCAACTGATATCAAATTTTGCGAGACGCACTGAGTGAGCTATAATATGTCAAAAGGATGTCCTAAATACTTCCCACTCACAGGCAAAAGCAGCACTTAGCTGTAATAATAGAAATTACATTTTAATCAATATGGCATTTGCCATTAATCCATTTGTGGCTGCCTGCAGAGCTTTTAATAACATGTTAGTGAAGTCGTCCATCTAAAATTCCAAAGAGAAAGTAGTTGAACTCTTTTAATTTATACCTCACTATGTACAGAGCTAACATATATATGAGACATCATTTTTCTTGTAGAAGAAGCTACCATTTCTTTTCTCTATCAGTTCTCTTGCTGCAGAACTGAGTCTGTTTTTTCTAGTTCTTTTTTTTTTTTTTTTTTTTTAATGAAACAAGTGTGATCAGAGCCAAACCTACATGGTCTTACATACTAAGGTTGATGTTGGATGATTGTATGTCTTATATTAGATGAATAAGTTCAAACTAACTTTTATCTAAATCTTACTTGATTGATTCTTTTTTTATTATGTAATCTGAAAAGTCATTTTAGTTGTATCAGAAAGCTCATGGAACCACCCAGGACAATGCCCTATGAAGTTCAACTGGCATTTAAGAGCAGTGTTCATACATTTGTGTACTTTTTGTAAGAAGGAACCCTATTTTTCATTGAAATATTTATTGTAAATATTGTTTTTCATTTTAATTAAAATACACATGTATAGCATTTTAAAAGCTTACATATTTCTTGGTAGACCTCTATCATCACTTGTTTACCCAAAACCTTCAGTATTACAGATATAGCATGTACCCATTTTTATCTTTAGAAACAAATCTGGAACCTGTATATTAATCTATGTAGATCATTCACGATCTTGGCAAAATTAAATTGTCACAGGACAGTGCTAAAGTAATAGGTCCATGGAGGTGGTGTGCTTTACATTCCTACAAAATTTACAAAGTTTTATGCAAAGTGTCAGAAAATGCATCATTATTTTCAATATCTACAAAACCAATAGATGTCTGAATTATTCATCAATAATTTCTTTCTTCCTCACTTACTAATGAGCAGTCATTTTTTCCATACATTAACTCATTTTTTCCTTCTGTTATTTTTTTCATTGTTGTTCACTGGGTTATGATTATTTTCTAGGAGGCAGGCAACAGACTAGGATGAATATTGCAGAAGTCCCATGGCAGAGGAGAGCAGGAGCTTCTGCTACTGAGGGCTGTGGCCTGCAGGAGTCTCTCCTCGGCCCTTGGAATCTAGTGGTGAATTTGGCATTTGTAGTGAACGCCAAAGCAAGTGTGCAATTGAGTAAAACTCAATTCTGCCCTATTCTTGGCATTTATGTTATTCAAAGAAAAAAAAAAAAAAAGACCACTTAGATTTTGTTTAAGATGGCGGTAGATTATAGGAGCTCTATTACCAGTAAGCTTAGAATCTCTCTACATTCTGCAAAGAAATAAAAGCATTATGAATCATGTGATTCTGTAGATACAATATGAATAAGTTACTCATATATTATTTCAAATAATAGATTTATTTTTTTGTTTCTAATCAATTCCATCCATCCTTTTATTCTCAGGCCCATAAAAATGCTAGGTATAAAGTACAAGTTCAGTGCTTTGTATAAAATGATGCCCAATTTGGAAATCAGAAAACCACAGAGAGCACAACTGCGGAGTTTCCCTGTAGTGAGAAAGTGACCATCTTGGTCTATGTCTGTCTCACCTACATTTGTGCCATAAATGTCACTTGGAATTTCTCCCCTTGTGACCATGTTCATTTTGTCATGCGTTTTGATTTTGCAAGGGCACGAACCACCCCAACAGCCCTATGTCTTAAAATAGGAACGGTTTTCTTCTGAATGGTATGAACAATCGCAGAGAAGCAGAAGGTTCTGCCCCGACCATATGGTCTCACAGATCTCTTGCGGGAGCAAGGCTCCAGACCACGGCTTGCCTCCAAGCCAAAGTCATCCAGTAGCAAAGTGTTGAATGATCTTTCTGCATCATATTAAGATTTCTGAGGAAAGTTACCTAGGACGCATCGGTTCACATTAAAGTTGTATTTATACGTGTTTTCAGGACAGGAACTTTATATTCCTCTTAGGTACAGGAACTTACTAAGTCTTGATTCCTTTTTATTCCCTTTCCTATCGTGATGAAGCCCTGTCTGCCGCTACATCCCTCTCCCTGCTTTACTTTATTGTTCAAATTCATGTTTATGACATAGTGTTTGCACATCCTTTTTCTTCCCTATTTGTATTTTTTTTTCTTATGCAGGGTCTCACTATGCAGCTCAGATGTGTAGGGACCCTCCTGTTTTTAGCCTCCCCAGCACTGAGATTCCAGGCATGTGCCACTACACCTGGACTCTGTCACCAGCTCATTCCTCCTGGGGCGGTCAGTTCTGGCATGACAAGGGGCATCAAGGATTGAGTCCTGGTCCCTGTGTTTGCCTAAGCAGGAGCTTCATCCACTGAGCTATCTCTCTGGTCCTTGTACATTGCTGTTAAAGCAAGTTAGGAATAAATTTTATAAGCCCCGAGGATTAGAAAATAAAATTAAGTGAATACAGTGATCATAAAAGTCATTCTGAAGGTAAAAGGTGAGCGGTAGCAACCAATGGATATGCAAATGTTACACAAAAGGAAAAAAAAAAAAAGGTATTTGTGAATGGCACGTTCTGATGGTCACCTCATGACCCCACTCACTCACTTCCATGCCTAGCAAATGTATGGCCTCTTTGGGAAAAAAAAAGAATAAGAAAGAGAGGAGAAGAGAGGAGAGGAGGGGATGGAGAAGAGGGCAGGGGAGGGGGAGAGAAGGAAAGGGGAGGTAAGAGGAGAGCAGGAGAAGGAAAGGAGGATAGAGGAGAGGAGAGGAGAGGAGAGGAGAGGAGAGAAGAGAAGAGAAGAGAAGAGAAGAGAAGAGAAGAGAAGAGAAGAGAGAAAAGAGTGGAAGGAGAA
>PVJA010050357.1:0-13318 GCA_004027025.1 Myocastor coypus | reverse complement strand
TTTTTTTTTTTTTTTTTTTTTTTTTTTTTTTTTTTTTTTTTTTTCTGTCTTTTTGAGACAGGGTCTCGCTATGCAGTTGAGGCTGGCCTTGAGCTCACTTTTGTAGCCCAGGCTGGTCTCGAACTCGCACCAATCCTCCTGCCTCAGCCTCCCGAGTGCTGGGATTACAGGCGTGAGCCACCACGCCCGGCTTGGATTGGTTATTTCTTCTGGCACTGAGATTTTGCCTTCTTAGGGTCAGCCTGATAGCTCAACGGACTAAAGCGCCTTCCCAGGCAGGCTAGTGACCTCAGTTTGATTCCCCGTGTGGCGTCCTGGCCCCCGCTCCCACAGGATGTGCTGAGATGGGGATTGAGACTGGGCCTCGTGGCATGCCTGTAATCCCAGTGTTTGGGAGGCTGAAAACAGAACAATCACTAGGAGTCTGATCTATGCAATGAGACCCTGTATAGACCCTGTCCTAAATACAAAATAAATTAATAATAATAATGATGATAATAATAATAATGACTTTGCTTTCTTTGTTTGGATAAGAATTCTTCCTGTCCAGTACATCCCAGTGTCTGATCTTCTGGGAAGGAAGTCCTGAACTCTGGTCTCCTCGGTAGCTGACACGTAGCTTCCCTTTGCAACATTAGCAATGCTGTGTCGCATCTACTGTTTGGTGATCATGTGGCCCCACTGCCCTGGAAGATCTACATTCAAGAACTACATCTTTTATTTTGGCAACTCCTGAACACAGTCCAGTCTTTTATATAAAAACAAGGTCAATAAATATTTCCAGATTAAACAAATAAAGCCTAAAATATAACAAAATCTCCCGTGTGATTTTTAAACACACATTACATCTAGAAAATACTATAATTTTAGCTAGATTTGTAACTAATAAAAAGAAAACTCTTCCCAAGAAATTTGAAGAGGGCAAGTTGAAATCAGACAATAGATGTGATTTATAAGAATTAGAAAGAAGATGCAGTAATACGTATATGCTATGGAATTTGGAAGGGCAAATGCAGTAGGCAGGACACCTAAATGATGCTTCGAAAGTGATGAAATATAATAGTCACATTTAGAGCTAGGAAGTGTATTAAATATACAAACTATAGGAAAACTTGTCTGAAAGTTTAAAATGAGCCAAGACTGTAGAAAATGTCTAGAAATTTGTGATGATAGCTATCTGTTTATTGAACAGCTAGCACCTGCTAAAATTTTAATTAGATGTTTTCAGTTTATATAGCCTCATTCAATTTAGCCTTTGCAATACCTCTACAAAATAAGCGATACTGATTTTGTGACTGAGGACCCTAAGACTCATGGGGATTAGATGCCTGTTCAAAGTCACGCAACTTGGAAGAGGTAATCATTGACTGGTGATTCTGAAGGTCACAGATAGACGAAAGGGTCTCCTCCTTGTTTCTGCAATATAACATCACAAGGCAAGATTGGCTCCATTTGCTTACCCATTTCTAAGATGGTATAGGCAAATTAGAGCACATGATGAACAGGGAGGTTGATGAGGATTTAGGGATAATAGCCACATCTGTGCCTCTGCTGGTTATTGAACTTAATGAAGAATACTCAAAATAGACAGAAATCCAAATGTCATCTCTTTCAGAGGAAACTTGTGTTGTGATTCAACAACCAGGCTAATCTCATGTCCCCAGCCTCAGCACAAACAGAGCCTCACAGCTTCAGGTCTACCTATGAGGAATCAGGCCTGGCCAGTAAGTTGCCAATATTCCTGGAGAAAACCAGTAACCACAGGAGTTCCCAAGCAGAGCCCTGTAGGCCCACTTGGATTCTTCTCATCCTCTCCCAGCATGCTTAGGAATCAGGTAGACTTGGCCCTTGCCCACAGATGGGAGTGAGTCAAAGACAGGCCCAAAATAAGACTCCAGAGCCAAAAGCCAAGGAAAGAAGCCCTTGTTCTTAGCTATAGCCAAACTGTTAATTTACGTGTCAGTAGGGCTAGTGGGTGGAAGGACTGATGTGTTGCTTACATCTACACATCAGACTGATGAGACTATGGTGCCCAGATGTTTAAACACCACTGGGATATTGCTGGGAAGATGCCTTTTACATGTGATGAAACTGACACCAGCAGACTGAGTGAAGCAGATGACCTTTGGCAATTTGAGTGGGCAACATCTGACCAGTTGAAAGCCTTAGGGAAAACATTGAGGTTTCTTGGCAAAGAAGAAATACTCACTGGGACTAAAATATCAGTTCTTAGTCAAATTTCCAGCCTGTTTACCCATCCCCTAAATTTTTAACTTGTGATCCCCAAATTCCTGTGAGGCAATTCCTTAAAACCAATCTTTCCCTCTAACACACAGACACAGACACAGACACAGACACAGACACAGACACACACACACACACACACACACACACACACACACACATGACACACAATTTTCTATTGGCGCTTTTTCTCTAGACACCTCTAATGTAGCTGTGAGGGTGGGATCTATTGCCAAGGAGCTAGAGTGGCTAGGGCAGAGGCAGTGCAAGATACATCTCCATTTTTATTGATTTCCCATTGCACACACTGTGGGCCTTACTGGGTGTGTCCTGGCAGTGTGCAATGCCTTCACATGCTTTTAGCGTTAGAAATGGTTTAAGTGGAGCGTGATGATTCTCAGAAGTAGGCCTGGAGAAGAAATGCTTGTGCTATGATAATGTTAATTCAGATGGCTGGCTGTTAGGGTCCCTTCAGACTCTTCTAAGGATCATGACATCATCTCACACTTTTGAGGGTTAATCATAATGACATTTTTCACATCTTGATGTTTATGATGTTCTTTCATGTTTATTGGTTTATTGTGTTTCCTACAGTGTCTACAACACATCTAGGTAATGATGAAATTGAGTTGTGAGCATAATAATGGAAAATTAGGAACCAAATTTCATCTTTAAATTAACATGTACTTCAATATTTTCTTCATATTTATGTCCTTGTACATTATACTTCTCTTTTAACGTTCTCATTTTTATGACAAGCATATTAGTAATGTTCTATTATTACTTAGTTATTTAATTATAAATTAAAATGCATAGCTTATAGGATTTGTGACCAGAGCTAAGCAAAAAATTAAAATACAAATGGGAAAATAAACTAATTTGTAAATAACAGTTCTCTGAAAACAATTATCTTATTTTCATAGGAAACACAATTAGAAGAAGAAATCTGTCTGTTAAATTCAACCAAAAGAACAAAGGAGTTATGGGAATATTAAAGAAGCACTGCTTCTTTAAGTGGTAATGAACTCCAGCTTCATCATTTCTAAAGAAAAGTGTTTTGCTTTCATATTTTTTTCTCTTCCAGTGAAAAATTTTTCTGACTCTAGTTGAGCAGAGTCACATGAGCTTGAGCTTGAGAGATGAGGTCATAGAAATAGTTGGTCTAGAAACTTCAAGCTGGCCGCACCCTCTTTCCTTCCAGCATAGTTACTTACGCTCTCCTTTCCTCCTCCTGTCATCTGCCAGCATCTTCAGTCTTCCCGGTGTCCATGAAGCCATCGCTTTATGCCCAGCTGCTTAACTTTACTAAACCCAGGAGGAACAGGGGGATCCTTCTGGAGCCCTGACACTATGCCTTGTTAAAAGCATCTGGCAGGGCAGAGAACAAGAGCCTGGGTGGACGTTATCAGAGGAAAGCAGACTCAGAGGCTATTAGCAAACCTTGTTCTTGACACTAACGTTGAAGACGACCCAGGCAAATTCTAACAGAGCATCAAGGTGACACGTGACACCTCTTTGGGAAGAGCCTTGAGCCCTGTAGCACTACAGAGTCTATTCATGGTGGAGCCAACATCCTTTCACATAGTTTATGACAAACACTTTCAAAGTGCAGTCTCTTGAGCATCCTTCAGAAATTTGTTAAAATTCTCTTGCCTACTTCAGAATGTCTGAAATGGAATGTCCAGAGAGGGGGTCATTAGTGGTTTGCTTAACTAATGTCCAGATTATATTGATGCAGTATTGTTTAAGTTGTGTAGCACATCATATCCTCAGAAATTCAGATACACCAATGTTTGGGATTCTCGAGACAATGCTCATATTTTCATGGGGTACTTTTTCAATACAGAAAAACTGGTCACACTGCAATACTAACTGTGCTGATCTGTACATGCTTGTAACTACGATGCTGGCTGTAATGCATGGTAAGCAGAAACCCTGAAATGACACCCAGGAATTGGAGGCAGATTGATTTACATCACCAGGATCTAATAGAACCTTTCCCAAAACACTGGGCCCTGATCTCTGACAGTCTTATTTTATATGAAATACACAAGTAAGCTCTATAGAGGCAGAATGGCTTGTCAATTGGGGATTTGTTTATCCAATGTGTACCAACTATGCATGACAGTGACTAGCCATTTCTAAGAGCCAAAAGCAACCAGATCTGGAACAGGAACTATTACTTGAGCAACTAAGAAACAGAAATATACTGGCTTATAGGGAAGAACATTTTCTCTTAAATTTCATCCCTCTTGTATTTTCCCCAGAACACCTTTGCTGGGCATACTACATGTGATCTTCTTCTTTTTTTTTTTTTTTTTCTTTTTAAAGAACGGCATCTCTATTTTTATTTTTATTTTATTTTATTTTTTATTATTTCTATTCTTGTTTCAGAACCTTTGTTTGTTTATTCATTCATTTTTATGGCTGGCTCAGCCCACCCTGAGGGCAGGGCTGGCACAGCATGTGGTGCCGGGGATCGAACCGCGGTCCCTGAAGCCGCCCAAGCTTCCCCTAGCAGGCGCTTTAGACCACTGAGCCATCCCGCCAGGCCCCTACGTGTGATCTTCTGAGACAAGGGCCAAATAGAATCAGCTAATGTGATCTAGGAGAGTGTCTGGTATGCCTTGGACACTCGTCAAACCTTGGTCAAGTGTTGGACTGGTGACTTCATTCTCTTGGGGCAACCACCCATAGAGTATAAGGCAAAAAGACACAGCTGGCAGGGTCAGGGAAAGCAAGAACTGGGGTAAGCAGCCTGAAAAGACACAAAAACACCTGCAACAACCCTGTGAAGTGTGTTCTCAGGCTTCAGTTGTGTGTGCACTGGTCAGACTGCATTGTCTCTTCAGAGTGAGCGTCAGAGATGCTTTTTGGTAGAGGCAAACTTTTTGGTAGCTCGAAGGCTGGATTTCTGAAACTTATGCAGGTAGTTAATATGTACCTGGATTATACCTGTGTGCAAGAATGTCTACAGTTGCAAGCTGTTTCTACAGGATTATGTTTTCTTTCTGTATAATGTACTGATATATCTATCTTTACATGGGGATAGCCCACTGTGACTGAAGAGGCCAGGGCCAGTGACAAGACGCTGAAGCCAGAGGTGGCTGAATAGGTACAGGTGTCAGCCCTTCTGCTTGATCTTGCAGAGCAAGTGGTGCGGGAGGTCTGGCTGTCATCTTCTGGGAATCCAAGGCAAAGTTTTGTTCTGGCTGGGGTTGATTGGTTCCATAGAGGGTGCTTAGGCCTCTGGACTGGATTATTTTGCACCATTGGTGGCAGGTTTCCAAACAGTAGTTTGTTGGGCAGATCATGCCTGCAGGAGAATTTCATTTAAAGTAGTTTTTATCCAGGGTAACCAAAGTATAACTAGCCTCTCAGACTTTATTCCTAATAGAGTAATTCCACCCGTAAACAAGGTGTACTCTGTTCTGTCATGGGGTCCAGTTTATTTATTTATTTATTTATTTATTTATTTATTTATTTATTTATGAATTTAGGACAGGGTCTGTAGAGTGTATAGGATCTTACTATATAGATCAGATTCATAGTGATTCTCCTATTTTCAGCCTCCCAAGTGCTGGTATTACAGGTGTGCATCACCACACCCAGTCTCAATCAGCATCTCAGTGTGCCCCAGGGGCTGGGCCAGCATGGCACACCTGGGATTGAACCCTGGCTGGTGTACTCTGCTGAAACAAGTGCTTTAATCCACTGAGCTATCTGGCCAGCCCTTCAAGTCCAGTTTTAAAGAACAGCTCATCCTAATACTGCATGTGGAACCTGGACAGTGAGCTTGTCAGCTTTGTTAATCAGCAAGACAAAGTCCAGGCATTTACACAGCTGGGCCACTGGATACTACTGGGGCTCATAGTGAGAGCAAACATCATTGGTTTTGTGAAACTCAAGGATCCAGAGCTTATAGAAGCCAGCGGCTCCAAGAAGTTGGTGGTAGCTTTTTTGCAGCCAGATTCTGCCCGATACTGTACCACAGCTTTTGTGTCTTTGCAGCTGGCTCATTGGATGTCCTGGTGGGAAACTAGTGAGGTCAGCTGTGAGGGCTTTTCTAAAGAGGGTAAACTAAATTTTGAACTTCTGGAAGGTTGAGTCCAGGTGAGCCCAAAGAGGATCTGGCTGACAAGAGTCAACTGAAGACAGAAGAGGGCGTTCGTTCTTAGGTCCAGGTGGGCATCCCAGCAGGCTGTGGGTGGCAGAAGACTGAGGCAACACATACTGAGGGCAACTGTAGAATCATTGGCAGGTTGGGGATCTTGAACTGGCTTTACAGGCAGGAAAGGCGTGCTGCTTGCTGCGGGTGTGGCCTGTCTTGGGACAAAGCTCAGTCACCAGAGGGCCGTGATTGGTAAGGGGTAAGTTCTCTATCCATACTTCCGGAAACAATCCTTTCAAAATTTCAGGGTTATGACTGTCATGCATTTCAGGCTGATGTAGGTCCTATTCTTCCTCCACGGGTATAATCAGAGTCAATATCAAGTCCAGGACTGTGAACCCAAGGGTGAGCAAGGCTAGTCACATCCCAAGAGAGATATAGGGCACTCAGGCATGTACAGGAATTCTGTTTGATAGCGGATTCCTCAATCTCACAGGATCGGCTTTGGCAGAACTTCTCTTCAATGGGGGCTCCAGTGGGCAACTCCGGTAATCTCACGTGTGTTTATTGGCTTCTGGCCTCCCTCTCTGAGCTCTGTTGGGAGAGCGGTGTGGCACTGACCTAGGGCTTCATGGCTGCCTGTCACATTACAGTTTGCACATGCTCAGGGCAGGTCTGTGCTCTCCCAAGCATCAGGATCAACCTTGGTGGCAGGGACCTTTGACTTAAACCAGGCTTAGGACACATCTCAAATGCAGTGGTGCTCTTCAGTATTAAACAGAGTCAGAAGGAGCTGGTGACGGTAGGGCATGAGCTGTGGTGCAGGGGACAGGACTGGCAACAGTGGAGCGGTGGCTGGCTGAGCAGCTTGGGGTTGATGACTGTGAGCCAGAAGCAGGGGTCCTTGGGCAGAACAGGGCAAAGCTTTTCTAGATTGGGCTGCTTCTCAAAGTGCCTCAGGGGTCTCTTGAGACCCCTGAGGGACCCATGGCTGTCCTAGTCTGACTTTCAGGCTGGGGCATTTCAGGAAAGCTTTGGTGGCTTGGGCTGAACTGGGTAGCTTCTCCAAAAGCCTTATGGGTCTCAATCAGACTGAGGACCCACATTCCTAAGAAGCTTTCATCATGGATCCACAAATTTTTATGGAACAAAGATGACCCTGCCTGGGCCAGGACACAAGGTGGCCACAGGGAGTGTAGGTGAAGAGAGAGCAGATGGCTCATTTCTACTTCTCTGGAGCAGAGTGTCCAGGTAAATTTCTCATACCTCTCTGTTTAGGAGGCCTGCATTAGGTGAGTAGGCCTAAACTTAAATACTAGGTCCACTCTAAGCTGTGTGACCTTAGAATGCCTTGTGTTGGCTGGACCGGCGGTGCTGAGTCAGCCAATTCAGCAACCACTGCAGGCAGGCAGGCCAGCGGGCGGCAGCAGTGCCGACCAGACCATGCCAATCTCCCCTACTCCTCTTTGCTTCCTGTTGTCTTCCCACGAAAGGACTCTCCTGCCAGAAAACAGCACCTGTAAAGCACAAGAGAAGGACTTCTAGGTTCACCTCTAGCTCCAAAGCATGCCTGGCAGGGTCTGGATGAGGGTCCTAATTTGGCAGCCCTGTGGCCATAGGCTTTATAGATTCTTTCAAAGGGTTACATCCTCTGAATATTTGTTTTCTAGTGGTGAGCTTAGCAACTCTATTTTTTTCATAATTTATTTTCTTACACAAAGAACAAATGCCCCCAAGTACAATTGCGCCCAGATTACTAGAGTCTCAACTTAAACATTACCAAAAGCTATAATTTTGAAATTCTTTTATCTATCCCAAGCTAATAGCAGTTTTGCATGTCTTTATATTGTTTTCATCTGTTTCCTTAGCCCCCACCTCCCATTCAGTTATTGTCTCTGGAATATGTGCGGGCTTGTTTAATTTTAGTGCTGAATTTGGGATATGGAAAAGATTATTCTTAATTATATTACTTATTTATTGAAACATAATATATTTATATGGACCTTCTGTGCTACAGAAGCAGTGTGCTCTTTTGTGAAGACCTTGCCAGGAAGTTGCCCAAGAGAGAATCTGAATTAAACAGGATCTGAATCTAAAGCAACCCAGGAATGATCTATCCTTCAGGGTCCCTAGACCAACTTCTCAAATGCTTCCTCCCACATAAAACATGCCCCGGCCTGGAGCCAACTGGAGCCAACCACTTCAGTACTGCTTTTCTACCAGGCAATAAACTTATTCATACAAAATCAAACTGAGTCAATGGGGCATTTTCCCTGTTGTTGGCCTGCAGATCATAACCCCATCTCTTTCAACTGTGCTACCCCAAAGCACAGCATAGCCCAACCACGTTTTAAAAAAAACCCCATGTTGCTACAAAATAGAAAATAAATCCTTTCTAAAGGGTGGGAGGTGTCGTTCAGCTGCACAGCACCTGGCTGGCAAACTAAGGCCTTGCGTTCCTAAGCAGTACCCAAACCAAATAAACAACCTCTTTCCAAGAAGAAAACAATCCTATCTCCTTGGACTTCTCACCGTGTCGATAGACTCACCAGCTCCCTCCATGTTTCTCTGTGCTCTCTGGTGACAGGTCAAAAGAGACAAGGCTTGGATGTTGTCCAAGGGCTCGATAATGTGTCTGGCATGTCCTGAGAGTGCGACCAGCAAGGTCATTTGTAGGGTCCAGCACAAAATGAAAATGTGAGGGCCCGTGCTCAAAACCGTTTAGGATTTCAAGATGATGACAGTACACTTGGGAGATAGCTCAGTGGTTTAAGCGCCTGTCTAGCAAGCTCAAGGACCCGGGTTCGACCTTGGGTATTGCATGCAGTGCTGGCCCCTGCAACTGAAACGCGGCATGGTGGGGCACATCTGTAATCCCAGTGCTAAGGAGGCTGAGACAAGAGGATCACTATGCATCCAAACTGCATAGTGAGACCATGTACCAAATAAATAAATACATAAAAGATTTTTTTTTTTTTTTTTAAGATGGTGACAGTAGAACATTAAAGCAAGAACTGAGCTGCTGAGCTTGGCTCCATCTACCAGTCCAGGTTGTTGGACCCGGAAGGGTCCTTGAGAGATCCCATTCAAGAGGGAAAAGCGCTCGTTTCTGTCTTTCTTTTCCTTCAGCCCATCCTGTAGGTTTGCCTCAGAAGTCTGGATTCAATTCTCTCAACTCATTTAACTGCCTCTCCCCTCTTCACATTTGCTTCACATTTGAGAGGTTCTTTAAGCAACGTGTGCGCTGTGGTACCAAGCAAGTCACGTTGCCAGGGCATCCTCAAAGGCCTGATGAAAGATGTCTGAGGGGGCCACGGAGCGGTGGGCGTCAGCTCCCCGGCGAGGCGGCTTGGCTGTGCCCCCTGTTCTGCCTGCAGGAACTGCCTTGCAGATTCTCAGCCATGTCTCCAGCTGACTACGAAATTCTCTTTCTGAGTCTGACAAACTCCTTTATAACTCTTCTTAAATGTTCCAGGGCTTTTTTCCTTTCTGTGACTTTTTCAAATAATTTCTATCAGTGGCTGCCAATGGCTTAGATCTTGCCCTGCTTCTCTTTACAGGAAATACTCTCACTTTTCAGCAACAATATTATAGCTATACATAGTAACTAAGTCTGCACAGTTATCTGAGCTTCTTTATCCCGAGTTCTCAAAGAATTCAAAGCCTTGCTCTACTGGTGTTTAACTGTTCTAGGACAATGAGTGTGGTTAAAGGACACTTGTTAGCTATTTCTAATCTTTTCCATAAAAATTTACCTACTACCTCCACTAACCACTGTATTACTGATTTCTGATTATTAAAACCAAGATTATTTCTGTGCTGAATTGAACTATTATCCCAGTGGTAGCTTGGCCAGAAAATGAAAGAATTTGGAAACTGTCTGTAAATGAAAGTCTGGAATGCTTGTGCCCTGGAGAGCACCAGGGGAGATGAGTGAGAGGGCGTTTTATTTTATTTTGTTTTGTTTTTAGCAGGATATCCTCACTGATATTATTTTCCCTCAAGGCAACTAAATTCACAGACATTAGCAAATACAATAGTGGTTTAGCCAATAGAATTCTTAAATCTAGTTCAGGACTAAGCTATTTCGCTACAGAATAATAGGCCGATGAACTAAAAGGTGTACACACCTTCCGTTCCTTGTCTTACTCCCTGTTTGGGGCACACAGGAATTTCCTTCTCTAAGCGAGGCCCATCTTTCTCTGAGCCTTAACTACCTCTTGAGGACAGGCTTAGTAGTGGCCAACAGCCAGGCAGAAACACTGGCTTTTTTATTTTGCCTTTGCCCTTAATTCCCATGTGATTTTGGTCAGGGCCAAAAACCCACATGTCACATTCTAAAAAATGATAACTACATCTACTCACAAGTTATGTTTTTTCTTTGCAGGAAAATGAGGGACTGAAGGAAATATCCGTGGCAGCATCCACAAATCTTTGAAAGAAGGTGTTTTTCCTTCAAATGTGACTGCTTCCCTCTCTAGATTCCCTGTGCTATTCCTCTTCCTCTTTTTCTTCCTCCTCCATCTCCCTCTCATTTTCCTCCTCCTTTTTCCTTCCGGTTATTCTGAAGGAAAAGCAGCTATTTTTGTGGCCTTAAACATTTTGTAAATGCCTAAGTTAATTTAAATTTAGATTTTGGATCTGTGGCTCCTTTAATAGGAAGTTTTGTGGAGCCTCCAGGGTGAGCTCTTAGTCTGATAACCCACATCTACGATTGCAGTTGTGTGTGTAAGAATGTCAAGCTACGGTGAGGCAGCTCAGCAGGCTAAGCACCTGCTTAGGCAATCGCGGTTCAATCCCCGGCATCACAGGTCACGCCAGCCCCACCCCTGGGCAGACGGAGCCCACCACTGAGTCCTGTCATGGTGTTGCCCACCTGTAATCCCAGCACTGGGGAGGCTGAAAATAGGAGGGCCACTAGGAGTCTGAGGTGCATTGTGAGACTCTGTACCTATACATAAATTTAAAAAAAAAGTTTAGCTAGCTCTCTGATTTATCTTCTTTGTAGAATATGGTTCTTTTTCTTCTTGCTATGTTCTAGAAATGGGCTTGATTTAAACAAAAACAATGAAATCAAAGCCACTGTTTTTTTTTTTTTTTTTTTTTTTTTTGCGGGACAGAGATTTGAACTCACAACCTTGTGCTTGCCAGGTAGGCACTTGTACCACAGAACTATCTCCCCAGCCTGTGCACTGGGTCCTTATGTCTCTATTTTTTCTTTCCAGGTTGTGGTCATACAGCTTCTTTTCTGATAACTGGGTTAGCCTTCCTGTACTGAAATGATGTGGGAAGAAATGCCCTATCCACTTAAGTCAGCAAACGGCCCGCTGATCCTGTGCTCACACACAACTCCCCACTACTTTGGGGTTCTTCAGAGCCCTGTTGAACAGCTCTGATCCTGCCAGTCCTCTTCTGTCGCACTGCGAGGGTGTCACTTTGTGCTAAAGAGGGGCCATTTTAGTCTGCTTCACCAGAAAACAAGTCTTTCATTTTAAAACCTCATAGGCTTTCTCTCTTTCTGTTCAAATTCATGACACATTCAACAAAGTCTTATAGACTCTTTCTTTGCCATGAGGAAGTTTTCTGCTTATCTTTCCTTTTTCACATATCTTGTTTAACTCTTCTTCTTCCTTCCTTCCTTCTTCTTCTTCTTCTTCTTCTTCTTCTTCTTCTTCTTCTTCTTCTTCTTCTTCTTCTTCTTCGTCTTCGTCTTCGTCTTCGTCTTCGTCTTCCTCTTCGTCTTCGTCTTCGTCTTCGTCTTCGTCTTCTGCTTCTGCTTCTTCTCATTCTCCTCCTCCTTCTTCGTTTTCTCCCTCTCCTCCTCTTCCTCATCTTCCTCACCCTTGTCCTCCTCCTCCTCCTCCTCCTCCTCCTCCTCCTCCTCGTCCTCTTTCTTCTTCTTTCTTCTTTTCTGGATTATTCTGCGAGAAAGAACTAAGTAGTGAGAACAGCCTATGGATTCAGAATCTTCACAGTCACTATTAATCAGTTCAACAGTGCAATAACTGACAACAAGCCATCTCTGTCAGCTTCCTCAGTCACAAATGAAAATAGAGAACGACAAATGATATTTTCTTTCCAGAGTAATCTATGAAGATCACATGTCAAAAGTTGTTGGTTGATACTTTAAAAAGTGACCTCATTATTATTGCAGTAGGTTGATTTTCTTTTAATATTAACTTTGATAGATTTTCCAAATTCATGAAAATAGTACATTTCTTATTCATCTTTTTAATTTCATTACTAAATTCATGAAACATTCTTTATTGTTTTCCAATATTAATTATTGGTAGTAAGCTTCTTCTCATCGCTTTCACTCAAGAAATTTAAGGTAGAAATAAAAACCAAAATTGTAAGAGAGAGACTTAGATATAGTTCAAGTCCTAAAGTATGCTAATTAACACATATGTTTGCCTTTGTAACATCTGGAAAGGCAACTACATTCTAAGTCTCCTAAAAATGATTTATTTAAACATTTGTGGAAGATTCAGGTGTGTGATTTTAATTGCACAATTAATTAATTACTGGGGAGGACCTTTTATTTCTTCCTAGTAATCAACCTAATGAAACATTGTAGTATAAATTATGGCAGAAAAGAAAATTAAGAAATGTAATTGCAGTTTTCATATTTTTCTGAAAATAGATTTAAACAATTGATTTCTTATGTTAATTAGATTTCTCCCTTCTTTCCCTTCTTGCTGTCCATTCTTTCGGCTCCTTTAGCTGCCATTCTTCCTGTGTTTTTCATTCCTTCCCCCTGTTCATATGGACAAAGCACAGTAATGAGAATGACACCGGATGCAAAGATATAATCCAGAAGCAGTTACCTGTGAGATGACAAAAGCAGAGAAATGGGCAGCAAGGCTGATCCGAGTTTTGCTTAATAATCTTAATAATCTGATAAGCAAGGACAAAGGATTGTTGCATTGTACCCATGTGATATATATATATATATATATATAT
>PVJA010050355.1:0-13327 GCA_004027025.1 Myocastor coypus | reverse complement strand
CCACCCCTAGGAGGAAGCAGGGATCATTTTTGGTCTGGTTTGCTGTGAAGATTAGGCATTTGGATATTCATAAGAAGTTGAATATACTGGTTTTGTTCTTGACATAGATGTCTAAAAGCAGGTCCAAAAACAGTAGATATAAAAAGGTAGACATGGATGGCATTAGTGGAATCTGGTATCTATACAATGTGATCCTTGGTCTCTGTTTTGGGTCCCTTTGCACTGTTGTCTTCACCTTTTGTTTTCACCCCGTAGTAACATTGATGACGATGTGGTCTTCAAAACCAACAAGCAGATCTACTCCCAGCTTTTGAGAGCTACTGCAAACAAAGGTGCAAGTCTTCTGGAAAGAATCAACATCATCATCCATCTGCTGGAGCAGCTCGCCCATGGTGGCAGCACCATGAGTGGTGACACTGTCCCCATCCAGTGACCCCGCACAGAGCCATGTCACCCAGCGTGCTGTCAGTGCCTTCTCAACGTGGGAGCTGTTTTGTCCATTTGGTGCTGTTTCATTAAATGTGAGGAAATACCCATCCAGCAGGGAGGACAGTGGAAACATGCAGTTCTTCCTACCGTAGACAGAGAACATGGTGGGGTTCTCTGGCTTCTCCATTTGAAGTTCCCAAACCAGTCAACCCAGAAGCTTCCAGAACTTGTTATTTGAGAAGTATAAGATACCTCACTAGACATTGCTGATGCAACTACATCTGAAATATTTTTGAAGTATGTTAAGCTACATGTATTTTAAGATATGATTATTTTAAATGAAATGTTACTTTGGTCAAGGGAACTTTTATCCAAATGATTTTATAGGCTCAAATGGGTTTAAGAAACTTCCTGTAGATCTATAATGTCTTTTTTTAATTGCACAGAAAGGTATACCCTTTTAAAATTCACTGCAAGATTTTTAAAAGACTCTCCATGGTGTAGTAGTCTGTTCTAAATGCATGCTCTAAAGGGAATCACTTTTCTTCGACTTCACATATAAGCAACTGAGTAAGGATAGCTACTACCCCATTTTTTTCATTTTTAACTTGAAACTGTGAATAAAGTAAGAAATATTTTCAATAAAGCATATATTTAAGATATTGTTGTATATTTCATTTTTCATATTGAGTTAGAATTTGGGCTCAGTTCAATCAATAAATTTTACCAAGCTCATACAATAAAAATGGACTTCTGCCATCCACTAAGTGAGCATGACTGCTGCTTGTGCTCATCTGCAGGCCACATCCAGTTGCATACGTATATACTATTGGTTTTCAAAGGCTGCATTTGATCTTCATAATTAAGGTCAACAATTTCAAAGACTGTGTACCATGTAAATTACTGACTCTTATGTTCAGATGACAGTGTGGAGTGCTGTTCACGACACCACTGTGACCAGCCTGCCCACCCAGGCCTGATGGCAGGGAGTGATCCCAAGGACTCCCTTTAGTACTGCCCAGTACGTGGTGGTGTCACCCTACAGGTCTCCACATTGACCAGTAGCCCCTCCTGCACCAGCCATACCTCAGTGTAGAAATCTGCAATAAACAGATTTTGATCTGCTTTCTTGGAGAATTTCAAGTGTCTTTAGGGCACTTGAAATCAGTTGGCATGACCTGTGTTAGCTCGGCAGAATTCTCTTACCATTCGTCCAATTCCTTGTTTGTTTGGGTTGTCCTGTCTTTGTGGCAGATGTGCATCCTTGGCAAAGGTTAATCGCAGGGCATTTCAAGTTTTGTCTAACTTGATAGCGGTCCAGGATATTAGAGTTGCTTGTCTCCTGGTCTTAGCTGAATAGCCTTTTCCTCAAGAGCATAATTGTTTTTAACCAAGAAAATATAAATTCTTTCTTCAACACAATAACATGAAAGTTTCCACAGGAAAAGTACTTTTCACATGTATTTGTAACTTGGTAATTTAAATTCAAATTAAAGCTTTAGGAGGTAAGTATATGTTAGCTGTGTCCTGATCACTGATGATACCCAGTGGTCATCAATTAATTTCACTGCCCACATTTTGTTCACATGGTACATATGACATTGGGATCTGGTTTTGTCTTAAAATGTAATAATCATGTACTAGTTAAAGGGACACAATGCCTATCCTAGATATAACTGACATGGGAAAAATAAAGTATCCGGTGGCTTTCAGAGCCCTACTTCATGGTCTGGACTTGAGAACATAAGTGGGTAAGTTTACTGTTTTCCAAGGAGAGGAGTGCACAAATGAATTACAGTAAGCCAGAGAAGCTTTTCTGTTGAGGATGGATTGTGCCAGCTGGCCTGTGCAAAATGGAGCACATGTGACAGGTGGGAGACTCCCACAGGCTCCATGGAGCCAGAAGTGGGAGGTGGTCCTAGGAGCCACCACTGGGTTTGACTGGCGAACTTCAGCTGTTCGCCTGAAAATCCTGACAGTTGTAAAGATGTAGACAGACACACAATGAAAATCTTCTGTGTCCTGTCAAGTATTAGAAAAAAAGTTGTCATTATGACAGGAACCTTGAACTGAATTCCAGTTCTTTGAACTTCCCCACTGAACCCCTTCCTTTTAAATACAGTACAGTCATTTCCTTCACCTTAGGGTTGGCACCTCCTTCTCTGATGTTATGACCCAGGGTTCTGGCTGCCTTTCTGACCCACAGGTACAGAGTGCTGCAGTGCTGGAACAGGAACAGGACACAGCTGTGGGGCCCCCAGTCACGGCAGAACCATAGAGAGATTTCTTCTGGTCTTTAGGTTGTTAGGTTTTTTTTTTAACTTCTTCTAAAAAACATTACGGGGGTCAGGGAGATAGCTCAGGGGCACAAGTGCCTACCTAGCAAGTGCAAGGTCCTATGTTCAATCCCTAGTACTGAAAAAAAAAAAAAAATCTTTTTTTTTTTTTTTAATGCAATTAACCTTCAAGCCATGTATTTTTGATGTTCAGGAGATGTTTTTTTTTTTTTTCACTGGGTGTGTTTTTTAACAGGGGAAAGCCATAATTTGTAAAAAGTCAGATTTTTTTCATATAGAAGAGGAATCCTAAGACTCAGTTTTCCTTTCTTAGAAGAAATACAGTACTGAGGATTAAACCTCAGTCTCCTGCACACTTGGGTCTCTCCAAAGCTTATACAGACACCTCATGGCCAATGTCATTGTCAAGGTGCACAGCCTCTAGGAGATGATGAGCTGTTGTAGTAAAGAGGCTTCAGAAAGTGCTCATCCCTTTGCCCTCCTGTCCCTTCTACATATGAGGGACACAGAGTTCAATGAACCTGCTGGCCCCTAGAACTATGACCAAAAAAAGTCTATTATTTATAAATTACTATCTTGCTAAAGCTGCACAAATAGACCATGACAGAGGTCACAGGTCTGAGGAATTCATTACTGCTCTGCACCCCAATTAAGTTCTTTTCTCAACCATGTTGTGCACTTGGCTCCATGCCGCTGCAAGGATTGGGCCTGGCAGGGTCTCTGCCTTCACCTTGTGCCCTGCAGAGCACCAGCTGGTGTCCATGGCTGGAAAGGACCCCACTGAGTGAGGATGGATCCCAATGTTTCCAATGTGACCCATTCCTTAATTAACTGTCCTGCAAGAAAGGACTTAAAATGTCACAAAAAATGAGGTCATGCCAGGCATGGTGGCGCACACCTGTAATCCCAGCACTTGGGAGGCTGAGGCAGGAGGATCAGTGCTAGTTCAAGACCAGCCTGGGCTACAAAAGTGAGCTCAAGGCCAGCCAGAACTGCATAGTGAGGCCCTGTTTCAAAAAGACAAAAAAATAAAATAAAATAAATGAGGTCATGCTTTTGGGAGAAGGAAAGATACCAAGCGGGCAATAGCGATTACCTGGGGCAGGCCATGTTTCTGGGGTCATCTGATGGCACAAAGATTACAGATCACCCAGCGTAGGTCTCCTCCTGCACATCACAATTCTTACCTAGAATGTCTGACCTTAGGACCACCCACTCATTGGTGCCATCCTCACGACCCAACCAACAAGCATTGCCAAACTTATAGGCCAATCACTGTCCAGTGCCATTCTCATTGAGCAATTCTCCTGTAACTGGGGCTTCATGCCTGTTCTTTTCTGAAGCTATCAAAACCCTGACCCTCCAATACCATTTTCAAGCACTTATTCTGGCCCACTGGAGTTGGAGCTTTCTCCCTAGGAAGGTTGCTCTCACTTCGGCTCAGATGAAGTCTTTGTTTGCACACTCACTGCTTTAGGCTGACGTCCACCATCCAGGTTGGTGCCGCTTGCACCCGGCTGCACCCGGTTTCACGTAGTGCATAACCTTGATTCCTCCAGGTCCAACATTTCTTGTGTGTTACTTGGAGGCTCTAGGACCCTACTATTAGAGTTGTTTTGAGCAACAATAAAAATGCTAAAGAGAAATGGTTAGTCATTCTCAGTTTGGAGATAGAAGAATGGATCTTTCCATAGGCTTTGTGCCCCTGCCTTTAGGATTGGGAATTAAACCCAAGGCCATTACGCTGAGGTATAATCCAACCCTTTTAAAAATTATTATTATTATTATTATTTTTGTCTTTTTGAGACAGTGTCTCCCTATACAGTTGAGGCTGGTCCTGAGCTCACTTTTGTAGCCCAGACTGGTCTCGAACTCGCATCAATCCTCCTGCCTCAGCCTCCCGAGTGCTGGGATTACAGGCGTGAGCCACCACGCCCGGCCTAAAAATTATTATTATTATTATTATTTTTTATTTTGAGACAGGCTTTTGCTAGGGTTCTACATTTCCTGGGCTGGACTTGAATTTCAGATCCTTCTGTTTCAGCCTCCTAGCATGTCAGGATTATAGGAGAGTGCTATTATGCCAAGCTACTTATTTTCCAAGCAGTAAAATATTTACCAGTAAGGCTACAAATTGGAATAAGCCAATATTTTCTGTAGCTTCTGAAGAGTTTATCCATACTTATTCAAAATAAGAATTATTTTACCTGTTGCTAAAAACATCAGTCTTTTTTGTTGTTGCTCTAGCAGCTTTTAAAATATTTCACATAAGTGCACAAGTCATAACTCTGTAGATAATGATAGTCCCTCACTATTTTGCAATTCAATGTTTGCAGACTGAGTTTCATGGGTTTTCAAAAAATATTAATCTAAATTATTTATTATGGATTTTTTGCTATATGGCAGGATTTTGCAGTACTGTAGAGTATACGTATGTTGTTAAAATTATATAGGTATATGAATTTAGAAAATGACTAAGAACATTAGAATTTTTTTCTTTTTTTTAGTATACGATCTACGGGGTCTCACTAAGTGTAGATTGGACTCATAGTAATCCTTCTGTTTTCAGTGTCCCAAGCGCTGGGATTATAGGCATGTGCCACCACACCAAGTCTCAATTGTTATCTCAGCATGGGGTCAGAGCCAGCAAGGCATGCCTGGGGATTCAACCCTGGCCCCTGTGCTCTGCTTAAGTAGGTGCTTTAGTCCTTTGAGCTATCTGGCCGGCCCTAAGAATATTAGAATTGTTTTTAAAAATGTGGGAGGGGTGGGGGTATAGCTCAGTGGCCTAAGCACCTGCCTGGCAAGCGCAAGGTCCTGAGACCAATCCTTGGTACCATAAATAAATAAATAAATAAAGTGTGGAAAAGATTAAAAGTCTGGGGGAAGGGCTTATAAAGCCTTAAAAATGCATAAATACTAAAATATAACGTTGCTATTTTCCTGATTTTCACTTATCATGGGGGTGTCTGGAACGTAGCCTCTGGGATAAGTGAGGGACCACTGTAATTTGAAAATCCAGTTTAAACTTACACCATTGATTTAAAAAATATGAGTGTATGAAGACCTTATAGGGTCCAATGGCTTATCCCCTAAAAACCTCTGTGTAGCACATCGTTTCTGTCACCATACTTTTGCTGAGAAGCTTAATTGATGTTGATGTAGACTTGTTGTGGACCCACAGGACGCCGAGTCCCATCTTGCTGTGGCTGCACCTGGCCCGCTGGGCCTGGGCACTGCGTGTGCTCTCAGATTCACCCAAGAAGGTTTCCTGGCTCCAGCCCTGCATGAGCTTCCTCTCCCACACGGCTCAGCAGAGGAGGGGCGGACGCAGGGGTTGACGGGAAGAAGAAAAGCAGGTAACAGGATTCTGCTGAAGCCCTCGCCAGCAGGCTGCTGAGCGTCTTCTCCCAGGACACAGGAGTTTGGTGACCCCAGCTCTCAGCCAGGCCTCACTCCGTCTGGAGCTGGGAGTGGGCTGAGCCACTCACTTGCAGTCCCCTCAGGGTGAAGCGGGCCTCGTGCCCAACTACCTCCCATGCGGCAGGGGACATGGGGGTGGGGAGAGGCACCTCACACCTCGCACTCAGCGCTCAGGCTGGATCTGTTTCTGACATCCTCGCCCTCATGCCTGCTTTCCATCTACTCTCCTCCCCCTCTAGACCCTGGAAGAATTAATTAACTGACAGTGATTACCTGACATAATTATGGGCCTTAAGAAAAACTATGTGACAGACCCCACTAATGGAGGCTGATGGCAAGTTTGAGGCCAGCCCGCTGACCTTGGCAAGGCCCATCTGAAAGTAAAAAGGGCTGCAAGTGCAGCTCAAGGGCTCCCTCCCTAAGTTCAATCTCTGAGTGCTGGGGAAAAAAAAAAAAAGAAAGAAAAGCAAACCTAAAAGACGCCCCTCTTCCCCCACCGCAGTCTCCGGAGATGGTGATAGGGAAACCAGGTATGGCTCCTCTGCCTCTCACCACCCAGCGCAAGCGAAGGATTTCTCAGGACCTCCAGGGGCTCCACTGGCGTTCTTCAGGAGCCCTGCAGCTCAGCTTCACCCACTCGGCTTGCATGGTGTCTGCGGGAACCTCCAGTCCTGTGCCAAAGCCCGGGGTTCTGGGCCAAAGGCCGGGGTTCCGGGCTTAGCCCTGGCCAGCACTGAGGGCCTGGGGCACCGCATTCCTCCCTGCTGTGCTGGCCCACTGTCTGCCGGCAGGAGGCCTTCCTGACCCTGTGACAATCTGATCCTCACCGCATAGGCACCCTGCGCTGCCCACCTGACAGCCTGGCTGTACCATACTGTGTCCTTTCCAAGCGGGGGCTTCAGCTGCCTGTGGGGATAAACAGGACCCGCAAAGCACTTAGGAGCACGTCGCATTCACATAGACCCCTGTCCTCCATTCTGTCCCTTCTCCAGGTCTGCATATGATGGCGTAAATTCTTTGGGGAAGATGTCTAGAAGGGAACAACTGGATCAAGTGGAATCTGCTATTTATATATTTAAGGAATCTCTGCAGTGACTTCTCTAGTGGTTGTAGCAGTTTGCTCTCTTATCAACAGTGAAGAAGGATTCCTTTCCCCCCCTCAGGCTTTCCAGAATTTCTTTTTTTTTTTTTTTTGTCTTTTTGAGACAGGGTCTCGCTATGCAGTTCAGGCCGGCCTTGAGCTCACTTTTGTAGCCCAGGCTGGTCTCGAACTCGCATCGATTCTCCTGCCTCAGCCTCCCGTGTGCTGGGATTCCAGGTGTGCGCCACTACACCCGGCCTCCAGCATTTCTTATTGGCAAATTTCTTGAAAATAACCATTCTTTCTTGTGGGAGCCCAAACTGCTGGCGTCCATTTTGTAATGACATCATCATCTTGCGACAGCCTCATCTAGCGACAGCCTCTAGTTAGGTTTCTATTTTCCTACCCCCTGTTATTTTCCATGAATCACATGTCTTAAGACCTCACCTGGTTGCGAGGTAACCGCTGATGCAGATTCCGTTTCCCCTGCTACCTTTACTTAAACCCTGTTCACTTCTTCAATAAGCGAGACTTGATCAGAATCCTGTCTTGTCTCCATTTCTCGTGTCTCTTGCCCCGTCTTTGTCTTAATCCCCGCTCCTTCCCCAGGTGAGAACCCTTGTACGGACCCGTGGTCGGGTTAGATTGGCGTCCACGTGGATTTCCCTGGTAGGAAGGGTCTAGCGACGGAGCCGCTCCGGAGGGCCCGCGATTTCAGTAACATGGAAGTCCGTGCTTTGTGGTTGCCTGCCACGCTGCCAGAACCTCGGTAAGGGAACGGCCACCCTCTCCCTCTTTCCTGGTATGGGGCAAGCATTAAATGAGCATGATGTTTGTTGAGTTTAAGTAAAGCCTTAAAGACATAAGGAGTAAAGGTTAAGATAAAAGAGTTATGTCAATATTTTCACTATAAGCAAAGCTTTAAAGGCATGAGGATTAAAGATTAAAATAAACGAATTGTTTCAGTTTCCTAATGAGGGAACCACTGCTACAGAACAATGAAAAAGAATAACTAATGTCCTTAAGGAGTATTATGAGACATTTGGGCCCAAAAACGTGCCAGTTACTGCCTTTTCTTGTTAATGTTTAATAGATGAAATTTTAACTTAAAAGCATTCTCATCCTGTAGTTGCTAGTGTAATTCAGAAGGGCAAAAAAATATTACAAAAGAGACAGCAAAACGGTGATTTAAAAACAATTAAAAATCAGAAACAGCCAGAGGTTACGAGGGAAGACGAGGACCTAAAAAATTCTCAAACTAAAACTAAAAATAAACCAGATACTTCTCATACTAACAAGCCACACACAGGTGGCGCCAAATTTCCCGCCAAAGGATTCAATGCTAGAATTAGATTAGGAGCATTCCTGGTGTCTGAAACAACTGACGCAGAGGGAGAAGCCTAACGTCATCATGCCAGTTTCGATTTTAAAGTGATAAAAGAATTAAAGACAGCAGTAGCCCAATATGGAGCTACAGCCTCTTATACTGCAGTCATTTGAGATTTGGTAGCTAAAAATTGGCTTACCCCCGGGGACTGGCACACATTAGCCAGAGCCACCCTTTTGGGAGGAGACTATCTCCTATGGAAATCAAAATATATAAAAAATTACAGAGCCACGGCCAGATGTAACATTCAGGCTGGCGAGGACTAACATTTTGATATGCTAATGGGAGACAACAGGGAGATCCTAAAGCTTATTCTGCTCCTTTGGGTATTTTTCCTGTAGTGGTTCAAAAACATCCACCAAATGCTCAGTTTCCCATGATGTGAAAAAGGTAAACATTGGGCTAATGAATGCCACTCCAAACTTGATAAGCATGGCCAGCCCTTAAAATCTCGAAGAAACTGCAGAAGGGGTCCATCATCTAGGGGCCCAAAGATAAACAATATGGGATACCCACAGTTTCCATTCTCCAGCTCAAATTCCAATCAAATCAGTCCACTCCTAACTTGGGGCAAAAAGTATGCTTGTGTTTTTTCAGAAAATACTAAACAACCTATTTGGTTATCAGCGTGTACTGTCAGACTGCACCATAAAGCCATATTTAAAGAAGTTAACTGCAATGAAGCTAGATCCAGCCTGAGGTCTCTTCAAGGAACTGACCAAATGGAAATCTAAGGTCTAATTAGGTTACAGAAAAAACATAATTATAAAATATACATATTGATTATAAAAAAGGATTTTATTCCTTCCAAATTTCTCAATTAAGAGATCTCTAATAACTAACAAATAACAGTCTGACTAGTTAATAAGTTTGGCCAAAAAATTTGAGTGCACTCTTAATATTATCAAGATCTTTATATGTCTGTGTGTTTATGTTTGTATGTCTTTCAATGAACAGCTGTTCCTTTTTTAAAATTTATTTTTGGGTTTTTTTTTTTTTTTTTTAATTTTTTTTTCTTGTTTCACAACTTTTTGCTTGTTTACTTATTTATTTTTATGGCCGGCTCAGCCTACCCCAAGTGCAGGGTTGGCGCAGCATGTGGTGCCGGGGATCGAACCGCGGTCCCTGAAGCCGCCTAAGCTTTCCCATGCAGAGGCTTTAGACCACTGAGCCATCCTGCCGGCCCCTATTTTTGGGTTTTTTTGATGATTTGTTTTAAATACAATTTGAGATATAGACTTAAAAGCATGCTTTTTCCTAAATTTCCAGATAGTCAAAGTGATATGAAAATTGATTTATATATGATATATCATAAGGTTTAAGCTAACAATAAAAATTCCTTTGAGTAGAAAAATTTATTAGAGAGGAGTCCAATTAATGGATGAGAGGTGTGGCCAACCTTTTTTATTCATTAATGAGGAGCTCCCAACAATCTCAATAGTCTCATAGGAGACACCCTCAATACATAGGCCATTGGTGAAACGATAAAAGTTTTTCAAAATATTACAATAAAGTTTTCCCTTTAAAGATGATTTTGGTACAAAAGATTAAAAAACAAAGGTCTTCATATGAGTATCATAATTTATTGTTATTAATATCATGGTATATTAAAAGTATATTTATGATTCCAGAAATATAGGTCTTTCAAAATGTAAAACAGATTGTTTATTGGGACAAAAGTATGTATTGGGACAAAAGTTTCTCAAATTCAAAGCTGCCTTTTACAAAGTGTTATGCCAAAACAAAACAAGGATATTTAAAACATGTCACAAAATGTCATAAGAATGGCCTGCTACAATGTTGTATATGATTTGATTTCTAAGTTTTTGTGTAAAATTGTATAATTATTTTTGTTAACATTCTATAGGGATTGAAGTGCTAAAATGTCCATGGTTGTTAAAAAATAGCAGTTCCATTTTATGTCTAATACATGGTTCCAAGATAAATCCTGACATTTGGCTGAACTTGTCAAATAGCAAAAGTTATATTTATACAGGTCTTATTTTAAATTGGTCTTAACCATCCAACAAAAAGTATAGCCATTAGGTATAAAAGTAATGTCATACTAATATGTTAAGCTGTAAAATGCTCATTAATTAAAACAGAGGGAATGGTACCCTACAAGGGGGGTCACCTAAAAACATTTTATTTTATTCCTTATTCATCCTTAATTTTTAAATCTGGACACTAATGGGCACTCAGCAACCTATTCAGGTCCATTATCATAGACTGGAGATGGCTGACCAACAGGAATGTAAAGAGGAAATCTCTTCCTGGCTGACATATGATAATGTAGCCTAAAATCCTGTACGCCTGGTGAGATGGACGAGTTAGCCAGAGACGGGCAACAAGGGTACACACACAGTGCTAACCACCGCCTAGGACAGGAACAGGGCCTCCCGCTGCCCTGCCTTCCTATGATGGGTAAGGTCTGAGTTGGCCCTGTGTGAAGAGCACCCCGACCTAACACAGGCACCGTCCCCACAGGAGATCGCCATACTCTACGCTGCTGCCAAAACTTTAAAGAAAAGGAGGACTTGTGGGAGCCCAAACTGCTGGCGTCCATTTTGTAATGACATCATCATCTCGCGATAGTCTCTAGTTAGGTTTCTATTTTCCTACCCCTTGCTATTTTCCATGAATCACGTCTTAAGACCTCCCCTGGTTGCAAGATAACTGCTGATGCAGATTCCGTTTCCCCTGCTACCTTTACTTAAACCCCGTTCACTTCTTCAATAAACGAGACTTGATCAGAATTCTGTCTTGTCTCTTTCTCATGTCTCTTACCCCATCTTTGTCTTAATCCCTGCTCCTTCCCCAGGTGAGAACCCGTGTGCTGACCCGCGGTCGGGTCACTTTCTGAAGTGAGATGAGATCTCAGTGTGTTTTACATTTCTTGGATGGCCAACGATGTTGGACAATTTTCAGGTGTTTATTGGCCATGTATACTTTTTCATCTGTCTATTCATTTCAGATGGCCATTTTAAAACTTGGGCCTTTAAATGGGGGGAAATCTTTTTTTGCACTTTTATATATTCTATTCTTTAAAACTCATTAACTTTATTTGAAATAATAATTATACAGCAATAATAATTATACAGCAAATTAAAAATTGTAGACAACTTTTTACCAAGATCGCACGGAAGCCCCTGCCTCTCCCAAAGCTGAAGCCAAAGCAAAAGTTTTGAAAGCCAAGAAGGGCATGCTGAAAGGTATGCACAGCCACAAAAAGAAGATGTGAATGCCACTTACCTCTTGCCATTCTAAGACACTGTGGATCCAGAGGCAGTGCAAATATCCTCGGAAGAGTGCATTCAGGAAAACAAGCTTGACCATTATGCCGTCATCAAGTTCCTCCTAACCTCAGAGTCAGCCATGAAAAAGATTGAGGACAACAACACACTCATGTTCATTGTGGACACCAAAGCCAATGAGCGCCAAATCAAGCAAACTGTCAAGAAGCTCTATGACCTCGATGTTGCCAAGGCCAATCGCCTAATCAGGCCTGATGGAGAGAAGAACACATATGTTCAGCTGGCTCCCAATTATGATGCACTGGATGCTGCCAACAAAATTGGGATCATCTAAACTGAGTCCAGCTGGCTAATTCTAAATATATACCTCTTTTACTCAGAAAAAATTATAGACAAATATTGAAATGTGAAAGATTTAGATGTAGACAGAGTGAATTTTAGAAAAATATTTCTGAAATGAATACATAACATGAGATTAATAATAGACTGTACATTGTAAATAATTTACAAACAAATGAATATAACAGCAAAAATTGTCTAAAATAAGGAGAAGAGTTTAGAGATCAGTCATATAATGGCTCACTTTGTGCCAAAATCAAGAAACTCTTTTTTTTTGTCTTTTTGAGGCAGGGTCTCGCTATGCAGTTGAGGCTGGCCTTGAGCTCACTTTTGTAGCCCAGGCTGGTCTCGAACTTGCACCGATCCTCCTGCCTCAGCCTCTCAAGTGCTGGGATTACAGGCGTGAGCCACCACGCCCGGCTTCAAGAAACTTATATTCTTGATTTTGATAGCTCAGCAGACTAAAGAGCCTGCCAAGGCAGAGTGCCGTGCTGGGGATCCCTGATGTGCTGGGCTGGCCCACCTGAGATGGCAACTTGGCTGCTGGTGCATGCTTGTAATCTTAGCACTTGGGAGGCTGAGAACAGGAGAATCACTACACATCCAATCTACCATCCTAAACTCAGAAGAATAAAATAAAAAAAAGAAACTTACATTCATATAACTAGAATTCTCAAAGTAGAAGGGGGTAGGAAATAAATATTTAAAATTTCTGAATTTAGTTATAATTGTAACACCACATTTCCAAGAAAAATGAACCTTTTGCACAAGAAACGTGAATAAAATTATACTAAGACATGCAAAAGTGAAATTGTCCAAAACTAATTGTAAAAAAAAAATCATTCAAGTGTATATAGAAAAAAATTAGCTATGGAAGAAAAAATTAAATAGCATCTTATTCCACATTAAAAAAAGAATGAATAGCTGGGTGTGGTGGTGCACGCTTGTAATCCCAGCACTCGGAGTGGCTGAGGCAGGAGGATCGGTGAGAGTTCGAGACCAGCCTGGGCTACAAAACTGAGCTCAAGGCCATTCTGAACTGTACAGCGAGACCTTGTCTCAAAAAGACAAAAAAAAAAAAAAAAAAAAAAAAAAAAAAAAAAAAAAAAAAAAAAAA
>PVJA010050354.1:0-13323 GCA_004027025.1 Myocastor coypus | reverse complement strand
TTTTTTTTTTTTTCTTTTTTTTTTTTTTTTTTTTTTTTTTTTTTTTTTTTTTTTTTTTTTTTTTTTTTTTTTTTGTCTTTTTGAGACAGGGTCTCACTGTGCAGTTCAGGCTGGCCTTGAGATAACTTTTGTAGCCCAGGCTGGTCTCGAACTCACAGCGATCCTCCTGCCTCAGCCTCCCGAGTGCTGGGATTACAGGCGTGTGCCACCACACCCGGCTAGTAGGTTCTTTCTGTTCTCATTTGTGGAGTTCTGTTCATTTTGGTCCCTATCTACTATATCTTTTAGTAGCCTGTGTAGGCTTGGCTTTGTCTTCATGAAATTCTTTAGTTTTTCTTTGTTGTGGGAGTATTTCACTTGTCCATCAAAGTTTTTATTTTTTTTATTTATTTATTTTTTTCATTAAAGTTTAGTTTTGCTGAGTATAACAGTCTGTGCTGGAATTTGTTTTCGTGGAGGACTTGAAGTGGTTTGCTCCTTGCTCTTCTTGACTTCATAGTTTATGAAGAGTAGTCTGCCATTATTCTGATGGGTTTTCATTTATTTATTTATTTATTTATTTATTTGTCTTTTTGAGACAGGGTCTCCTTATGTAGTTCAGACTTGCCTTGAGCTCACTTTTACAGCCCAGGCTGGCCTCGAACTCACATTGATCCTCCTGCCTCAGCCTCCCAGGTGCTGGGATTACAGGTGTGCGCTACCACGTCTGGCTCCCGGGTTTTCCTTTATATGTGATCTGTTTTTTTTTTTTTTTCTGTGATTGCTTTTAGTATATTGTTCTTGTGCTGGATTTCTGGGATCTAGGTCTAACAGAGTGTCTCAGCTTACCATGTCTTGATCTACCAAGTTTAAACTTGACCAGGTGTGCCTGGCTTGTTCTGGCTGCTGTGCTCAGCTTCTTCTTGCTGCAGTCCATGGAAGTAAACACACTCTCTCCTCTTTCAAGATGTTTAGCTCCTGAATTAGCTAGGTGGCTTTGACCCCCAGCCTCTCTAAAAGGAGTTTTGCTGCAGGGTTCCACAGGAAGTACCAGGCCTGGGGTCTGGGTGGGGAAGTTGCAGTCATGGCAATTTGATGAAATTTTCCACTGATATGCTGGGCTCCAGGTCTGTGGTCTCAATGGGGAAGTTGTCATTGCAGTGAGCAGGCAAAATCCCCCCTCCCCCACCGGGTCTGTTGTATGGATGAAGTTATGCTCACAACATGCAAGTAAAAGCTCCCATACACACAGTGGGCCTGAGGTCTGGATGGTGATGGATCTTGAGTGTGGGCGTGCAGAGCAGGCTGAAGGTCTCACTCTCCTTTCTGAACTACTTTCATCACTCACTCAATTAGTATTTCTTTTTCTTCCCTCTTTAACCATTGCTCTTCTCTTTTCTTTGGTGTGTTTTATTGTTCTACATTATGGTACTGAAATTCTTTGGAGTTCTTCCAGTGATCATTTAGTTTCTTGTCATAAATTGAGCCTTTACCCTTGTTCAGTTTGGTACTCTGTAATGAGATTTGTAAGTCTTTACCTTTAAATGAAATCTAACTATATATCTTTGGAAACCATTCATTTCTTGCTCTCTCCAAGTTAAAAGCACAGAGATATCCTAATGTCATTTCAAATTCAGCATTTGTAAAAGCATATCCTATTTCTTGTTCCTAATTAATTTTTTTCTCTCACTTTGCATATATGTCAACATAACACATTATGCTAGAAAGTTTTCTCTGTTACCGTTATTCCTTACAATCAGGACTATTAGATCTCTTTGATTCTTAGTGATAAGAGCTTCTGGTATTATTTTTATAAATAACAGTGCTACTTTTGTGGCTCTGGGTCAAAAGTGTAAGTATGTCAACAAGACTCCCTGAAACACAGGGAGCCTTTAGAAACACAGAGCATTTAGTTTTACTCCCTGTCTTTACTAGAGAAGTGAGTTTCTTGTAAGCAGAGTATTGTTGGGACTTTTCATTCATTCATCCAGACTATGCCTTTTATTTGGTTGAATTCTCTAATTCTTTTACTTGTCTTGGAAGGCATTTATTTATCCTTAACTTATAAATGATAGCATCACTGAGCATGGTATTATTTATTGGCAGAGTTATTTTATTTCAGGTTTTGGAACGTGCTACCATTTTTCCCCTGAACTATAAGGTTTCTGTAGGAAATCTTACATTATTCTAATGAATGTATCCTTAAATATGATTTGACATTTTTTCAGATGTTAGAATTCTTTCTTTTTCCTGCCCTTTTGACACTTTATAGACTATAGCATGTTATCATAGATATCTAATCTGATTATATTTATTTAGGGTCCTGGACTGTTCAGTGCCATGCACTCTGGGAATAGATTAGGGTCTAGAATCAAGACATAAGGGAAGGCCCCTTTTTTTCAGTTGAATGTCATGCGGATGCTGATCATTTTTATTTTTTCACTTGTTTAAAATTTACTGTTTTCTCTAGTATTAGTAAAATATGATTAGCAAGTAAAATTATACATTTTAAAATGTATGTTTAAATTGGACAGCCTTATATTTTTATAATGTGTACTACAATTGTGTCAACGAAAATAGCCATCTTCTCACAAAGTTACTTTTGGTGCATATTTGTGTGTGTGTATGTGTGTGTGTGTGAGAGAGAGAGAAAGAGAGAGAGAGAGAGAGAGAGAGAGAAAGAGGGAGAGAGAGAGAGCAAGAATCCTTAAGATATATTCTTAGTAAATTTGAAGTAAAAGTACAGTAACATTAAGTATATTATTAAGCATATTTTACATTTTATCTCCTGAAATTATTAGATTTAATATAAACTTTGTACCTAGTGCTCAATATCTCCCCATTCTCTCCATTTCTAAATCCTTACCAACCACCACACCACCCTCTGCCTCTATGAGTTTAAGGTTTTTCAATTTCATATGTACGTGTTTGTATTCTGTATCTTACTTACTTCTAGGTTTATCTATGTTGTCATAGATGAAAAGTTTTCCAATTATGGCTGAACAACATTTGGATTTTCATGTATAGATATTCATTTATAGATTGTTTTCTGATTTTTTAGTTCTGTTTTGATATCAGCATCTGTGTTTTTGTAGTGTTATGCTCTTCTTTCTTTCTTTCTTTCTTTCTTTCTTTCTTTCTTTCTTTCTACTCCAACTATAGTTTTTTTTCCTTGGAGATTACAAGTTTTGTCTTTTAAGGTTACCATGAGCTTGTATGAAATATTTCATAGTTATATTGGTTTGATGTGATTTGGATAAATGTTCCCCCAAAAATCCATGTGTTGAAGGCTTTCAGGTGGCGCAACTTTTAGGAGGTCAGATTTAGTGAAAGGCACCTCCAAGTGTGTTCTAGGAGTCCTCTTGCTTTTGCTCTTGGGCCATAAGATAGCTAGACCTCCTCTGCTGCGTGCTTCCCCTGTGAAGGACTATATTATCATAGGTTGAAAGCGACAGGGGCCAGGGACAATGGTCTGAAATGTCTCAGATTGTAAGTTGACATTTACTTTTCCCCCTTATAAGTTGTTTATATCAGGCTTTTCTTTTCATAGTGATGGAGAGTAATTATTAGATAGTTTGTTTTAATCTAAAGTTACTATTTCATATTTTACATATTTTTGTCATTAACAAATTACTTTAGCTTAGCTATTTATAACTATAAATGCCACTTTCTATTTTGACTGCTATACTAAATCACTTTTTTAAAATTTTGAGGCAATATTTCACATTGTAATGTAGACTAGCCTTGAGCTCACTTATGTAATCTAGGCTGGCCTCCAACTCATGGTGATCCTGTTGCCTCAGCCATGTGAGTGCTGGGATTACAGATGTGTGTCAAGCTCTGAATCATTTTTTATTTTGACTTTTGTACTAAACTAAAATGATTTGTACACCAACAGTATAGTAAAGTATTATGATTTGATTATATTTTTGTATTTATATATCATATCTTTATATGTTGTCATGTTAGTATTTTTTTTTTTTCAACTTGAAGAATTTTGTTTTAAGGCAGATCTGGTTGCGATTATCACCATCAGGTTTGTTTAGGAAAGTTTTTTTTGTCACTACTATATCTGTAAAGACAATTTTTCTGCTTTTACTATTCCTAGATGACAACATTTTCTTTGATTTCATGTCTAATTTTTTTTTTTTTACCTGTTTGAGATGGTATTTTTCTATGCAATTTATGTTGGACTTGAGCTCACTTTGTAGCCTAGGCTGGCCTCAAACTCAAACTTCCTGCCTTAACCTCTGAAGTTCTGGGAGTACAGGCATGTGCCTGGCTCTTTTCATTTCAATATGGATATATTTGCTCATTCCTACTACCTTGCCAGGTTTCTGCTGAGCAATTCATGGAAAGGTTTGTTGTGATGACTCACTTTTCTGTCTACTTTCTGAATTCTTTGTCTGTTAGTCTTGAAAATTTGGTTGTAGTGTGTCTTGGTGAAGATTGTTTTTTATTTTGATTAACCTACGAATCTTTGCCCTTGATGGATTTTGATATTCATTTTCTTCTCCAGACTTGAGAGATACTTCTATTATTTGTTTATTTAATTAAGTTTTTCTTTTTCTCTATTTTCTGCAACTTGGATAATGAGTATTATGTGTTCACTGGTTGATTGGCCTTCCATCAGACCCATAAACTGCACATACTCTGTCTTAATGGTTTTTCCTCTGGCCAGGTATCTTGGAATGGCTTTTCTATGAGCTTATGATCTCTTTCTTTTACTTGAACTAGTTTGCTATTGATATTTTCTATAGAATATTTTAGTTCATTCTTGTGGCTTTAGCTTCAGGATTTCTGCTTTTTTATTCTTTTTATGATTGCTATCTTTTTGATTATATTTTCTTTTTGTTCATATGTGATTTTCTAAGTTTTATCTGTCTTCTTTTGTTGCTCATTGAGCTTCTCTTAGGTGATTATTTTGAATTGATTTTTAGGTAGTTTATAGTTTCTTTTTTCCTTCCTACATGTTATGGTTTATGTCTAGTTGTCCCCCAAAGCCTTATGTAGTCATTGGGCGGGGACTTCTATAGACTGAGACTTGACTCATGAGTCACTGGGATTATGTGATTTGGAACTGATCTAGAGTTTGAGAGTTGATCCATGATCCCTGAGATTATGTGTTTTAATACTGATGGGATTATCTGTCTGAGTAGGGATGGGACTATGGGTGTGACCTAGGGTGGATATCCTAAGGCAGAGAGCCTGATAGGAATATAAAGAGAGACAGAGAGACAGACTGAAGCTGTTGCTCTCTGCTCCCCTGTTTGGTCGGTTGCCTCTGTTGAGATTGTTGCTGTCCCGCTGCCATGAACTGGATGGTCTCTGCCCTGTTCCACTCAGTCTTGGGCCAGCCGAATATGGACTGAAACCTCCAGTAACTGTGAGCTAATAAACCTTTCCTTCCTTCATTTTGAGTGTTGGGCATTTGTCCCAGCAATGAGAGAAGAGTAACTAAGACAGTACATTTCTTCTTTCTTAGAGATCAAACATAGAGCTTCTGCAATGAGGTATAGTCCCAGTTTATTTTTTAATTTTTTATTTTGAGACAGGGTCTTATTAAATTGTCTGGATTGGGCTCAAATGTGCAAATCTACTGCCTTAGCATTCCAGATTAGGATTACAGGAATGTATCACCATTCAGGGCTAGATCTCCATTCTTTGTTGCGAGATGCTGGTACTTCACTTTGTTCTTTACATGTTGTCATGACTCCTCTGATTACTTGTGATTCCTGTGGCCTTTTATTCATGTTTGCACATTTCAGGAAATAACCTCTTCAAGTCTTTCCAAATTGGCTTTGGCAGGAAAAGCCTTTTATCAGTCAATCCATCCAGAGAATCTTTGACTTGTTTGTGTGGTCTTTCTTTGTTTCTTTCTTTGTTTCTTTCTTCTTTCTTTCTCTCTCCCCCTCTTTCTTTCTTTCTTTCTCTCTCTCTTTCTTCTTCTTCTTCTTCTTCTTCTTCTTCTTCTTCTTCTTCTTCTTCTTCTTCTTCTTCTTCTTCTTCTTCTTCTTCTCTTCTCTCTCTCTTTGTATTTATTACAGGGTCTACAGGGTCTCACTACATAGCTCAGACTTGTAGTGATCCACCTGTGTTCAGCCTACTAAGGGCTAGGATTACAGGCATGCGCCATCACACCCAGTCACAATTGCTATCTTGGTGTGCCCTGAGGGCAGGGCTGGCACAGCATGCTGGCAATCAAACCTCGGCCTTTGCATCTGCCTAAGCAGGTGCTTTAATCCGCTGAGCTATTTGACAGGAACAGGGTTTGCTTTCATGGTTGCAGCTGAAGCTATACTGATGAATTATACTGCATCTGGGGTCAGAGAATAGCAAGCCTAATGTATAAAGTTAGTCCAGGGGCTTGGATCTTGGCTCTACCTAAAGCTTTGGGTTTCTGGAACTATTGCCGAGGTCCACTGGGCTAGTTTAGTCTTGGAGTTGTGGCAAGGCTGTATACTCACCTTAATTCCATCTCTCTGGAAGGTATGTTTCTCTATGTTTTATTGAGTGCATAGGGGCTATAATTACTATGGAGCAGATCAAAACCTAGGATCAGATGGGCCACCCCAGTGCTGGGGCTTGTCTGGAGCCAGAACTGCTAGGGCCAGTATAATTCTTGTGTGGTCCAGAGAACTATTCTTCCGTGTATGCTTGCAACCTGGTACCATGGTATCTTGCTTGGTAGTATACTAGGCTGGCCTGCAGGATAAGACTGTGAGGGCCTGCCTGGTGCTGGATTTTACTGGGATGCCCCGGTGTTCAGGTCTAATTCTTTCCTCTCTTATTCCCCTGGTGAAGGCTATTTCTTTCTGTGCTGTGCTGCCTGGGCTTGGTTGAAAGTTTTTTTTTTTTTTTTTTTCTTGCCCTCTTCAATGTGTCTTTTCTTATTTCTGTTTTCTACCCAGGTGCTAAATTTCTTAGCTTTTATGTAGGTATTTTTATTTGTGGATAGTTGCTGAGATTTATATTTCAGAGAATGAATACGTTTTGAAATTCCTATCTGTGGTCTTGCTGATGCCACACCAATTATTATTTTAAATTTCTATTCTCTTTCAATTTTATTCTGTACCTTATAGCATAATTTATCCCATGTTTAATGTTTCCAAGAAGTATCTTTTCCCAAAATTATATATATTTCACTATTATAGTCCATGATGCATAAATTACATCAATTTGTCAGGAGGACATATTTAAAGTGAATTAACTAACACTCTTCCTCCTCTCAAACTTCATTACCATTTTAAAGAACAAGTTAGTTTTTCTTTTTTTTTCTTCTGTTTTAATGGTCCATTGTATTCTTACTCCCTTTAATAGGAACTTCAAAATGAACTTTAAGACAAACAATTTAGGAAAACCTGGTGACAGAAAGGAGAATTGCAGAAAATAGGGACAGGACTGACACCAAAAAAACTAAATTATATGCATTATGTCACTTATTGACCAATTCCTGTACCACCACCTTGTCTCCTTTACTCCTGTAACTGTAATTGAGTATTAAATGGCATTTTTGAAATTTAACATGTATCATCAGTTCTTTATTTTTTTAAATTTATTTTTTTTGTATGTATTTAGTACAGGGTCTGCATGGTGTCACTACTCAGATTGGACTTGTAGTGATTCTGCTATTGCCAGCTACCCAAATACTGGGACTACAGATGCATGCTACCATGCCCAGTCTCAACCACCATCTCAGTGTGCCCTGGGGTGGGGCCCCAGTGTGTTCAAACCCCAGTCCCTGTGTCTGCCTAAGCAGGCACTGTAATTCACTAAGCTATCTCTCCAGCTAAACTTCTTTATTGTTTTTTAAAAAATAATCTAAATAAATTTTGTATGCCCTTTAAAAGAAATAGTGTCCCTATTTAGTTTTCTTTATGAAGCTAGAATTCATAGCAGTGGTTTGAGATAATTCTGTTTCATGTTTTCAAATCAGTTAAGGCCAAGAAGACAAAAAGAAAGTCCTTTTGTTAGATTACTTATCTTCTGGGAAAAATAAGGAAATGCATCTGTAAATAATTCAAGCACACCTGTGACATCTGCACTATCAAAATCATTAATGAATAATTTTGAATATGTTAATTAAACTAAAGTTTAATTCGTGAACCTTTTTTTGTGGTAAATTGTCAGTGTTGACACACTGGTAGAAACAACCAACAATGGCACTGAAGAGGCGGTGTTTGCTGCATGCTCTGTCCTCTTTCAGGTCAGGTTAATTTTGCTTGCACATATGAAAGGTTCAACAATCAGAAGTTTGTCTTTCATGAGAGATATTCTAAAAGTAATAGCAGCTGTACATGTTGTGCTGGGGAAACCAGTCAAATCTGAGGTGGTTTTCACTTATCAACTTACTGATTTTTTCCCTAGGGAGAAAAAAAGCAAAGCTCTTGCAAAATCGTATCTGCTCAGTTCTCCATGACTGAAAGGAAAGCCTTGTTTTAGCACTGCATTCCAGATAAATAAATTAAGATGATGCATTAACCCACTCATATAGTTTGAATCATTCTCATCCAAGATTAAGTTACTGAAAGATGTGTTGAAATGCTTTGTGCTTTTGACCATATTGGTTCAAAAGCCATTTAAAATTGTGAACTTTCTTGGAGATCATCTTGATGTATTAAACTACTGAATCATTATTTTTTTACAGAAGACGCTAACAAAGTAATAAGAGCTAACCAAAATCAATTGTTCAGCAATTCCATTGCTTAAGGTATAAAACTATTGATTTCAGAGTTACTTGTTTGGCATCCAGTAAAAATGTGGTTGGCCTTCTATTTGTTACAAAACCTTAAGTGGTGAAGAAAAATATATAGTAAAAACAATAAGATAAAACAATACACATGACCTAGAGACTGTATAGTGTTCTTTAAATAGTTCAGATTCTCTCCTTACTTATCTTCTTTTTCCTTCTGGTCTTCCTTATTAAGTCTGACAAAAAAAAAAAAAAGAATTATCTAGGGCTGATGAAATAGCTCAGTGAATTAAAGTGCCTACAAGCAGGCTCAGTGTCTGAGGGTTTGATCCTCAGGCCTGCTGGGCTGACCCCACCTCCAGGGCACACTGAGACAGCAGTGTATGCCTATAATCCCAGCTCTTGGGAGGATGTAAACAGGCAGATCACTATGAGTGTGATCTAGTAGTGAGACCCTGAACACCCTGTAGAGCCTTCCAAGAAAAGAAAAGAGAATTATCCTTTATAAATTTCTGACGAGCATAACTTGCTCAAGAAATAGTCTTGGCTATGTATAGGAAAATGTGGTATAGATATAACTTACTTCACATTTTGGTGCTAATACATTTAAGTCAAGTCATAGGCATAGGGTCTGATTTGTAAAATTACCTCATGAACATATTTTATTAATATTTTAAATGTATGTATCATAGATTTTAGTTACTGCATCTGTATCACTAACATTTATTAAGTGGACCAATGACTATAGAACTCAGTTCTAGGTAGATTGTATATAGTCGGAAAACATATTTTCTCATACTTACAATGTTCTTTAAAAATTTAAGCTGATATACAAATTTATGGAGAAAAGTATTGTTACTGAGGAGCAGAAATGTTAAATGAGCACTTTGCCTAAGTAGAAAAATGAACAAAATTATCCTCAGTTGCAAAGGCTTAAGTGTAGTCTTCACTGCTTCGCTCTGCTGCATGTCCACCAGCTCTGCACAGGTTGGTAGAATTCCAGAATGATGTTTAGATGAAGCTGTGTTTATCTGACATTTTGCAGCCATTGGCACACATCTCCTTAACGTTTATTATAAGCAATGTAAATCAAACATTGTGCAATGAATAAACTGTGACAGCTTTCTACTTCTGGTATATTTTAAAAGCTCCACTTACTTGTCTTAGTATAGAAACTAAATCTGCGGGTGTTGAGCAAGTTACCTGACATCTTTAGGGTATCATTTCACTTTTTCAGTTGTATTTAATCTTATCTACAAATCTGCATCAATGATCTATCTTTTAGAATTTTTGAAGTACGTAAATCTTTTGGGGAAATTAGTTTCTGTTAGTACAATGTTTTATGCTCTTAAATTAACTTTTGTGCTGTTACATTACACTTCATTCCTTCTTTTATAGTTCTTTGAAATGTCAACATATTGTAATAGTCACCGTTAATAATAATCCGGTATTATTTGTGCTTCTCAGTCATATGCTTTGCCACATTGAGGTGGGGTCATGTAACTGCCTTTAGTATGTAGTATATGTAATACATGTGGGTCATGTCACTTACTGACCAGTGTGCCTGCACCAACACCTTCTCTCCTTTACCCTTGTAACTGGAAGTGAAGAAATATGAAAGAATGGAATTGTGAGCTTCAAGATTGAATTCTTGCTTGGCTAACTGATACACACTGTATTGATATGAGTACAAATAAACCTTTAGAGTTAAGCCACTGAAGAATCAAGATTTACTGCAGCAGAATCAGGAATTAAAAATACTTGAATAAAATGTAATCAGAGAAAGAGGACAAAAGCCACTTACATGCTTATTTTACAAGTATTTTAGAATTTGGATTTAAACCATTAAATTTTTGAGAGATGCTTCAGTGTTCCTTCAAACACTAAAATAGTTTCTTTCTGGCAGTTAAGATTTAAACTGTTTAAGAAAGCTATTCTCCACCTGAGTTGTAAAAATATATTTGGGTTTCATAATACTGTAGCCAAAGCTTTTGTCACTGAATGTAATTTTCACTAGGTTTAAATGACTGAAATTTTTTATTTCCAAAGATTATATATTCTGATTATAAAAGCAGCATATGATTATTCATGAAGATAAATTTGTATATCCAAAAGACTACAATTCCTTGTGGTGTTATGTAGTACAAGATAAATAGTAATAACTTGGATAATGTTTCCTCCTAAGTTTTAAACTTTGTATAAGAACATGTAAGAACTCTGTAATATTCCAGGTTATTTAGTTAAGAACATTTATTTACATATTCTTAATTTGGATTATTATAGTTTCCTCTTGGTTTTTCATTTAATTCTACTATTAGCTCATCTCCATGATATTTAAATATTCTTTGTAAATATTATTTTAGGACTTTCTGCATTTTAACTAGGATTTCCTTTTGGTTAAGGTGATAAATTTATAAAAATTTTAATCTGCTTATTGTTAGGATTCTTGTAACCATATTGAAATGAATATAAAAGTGTGGAATTATTACATTGTATATGTATGTATACACAATATAACCCAAGTATTTTAAAGAAACTATCATTCTCTGAAAATTGACTTTTATTTTAGAAACAGAGTAATTAAGAGCATGGAGTTTAGATCCTAAAAACAAGTATGATCAAACTTTTAATTTGTCTATGCATGGCATATTTCAAGTAGTGATCTCCTGATTAATCTACATTGTCAGAAATAAAGGATTTTAAAAAAAAAGACTCAATAGAACTTCATTATATGAATAAACTTCACTTTCTCTGTACAGCTAAGGTGGTCTGCATTTAAACTGTCCCGTTAGGCCATGTACAGACTTAGATGCAACGTGCTTTATTATTCTGAATTTAACGTTATGCACTTCTCAACATCAGTTCATTAATCCATAAATATATCAGAGAAAAACTTTCTCTGTACATAGGATTTAAAACAGTGTGTCTCACATATAACACACCTCTCTGTCTATCACTCTAAATTTTAGCTTTGTTATGATCAGCATTTATACTAAATGAAGTTTAGTGATGGTTGCCATGCATTGGGGAGAAAAGTTGAAAGACATTAATGAGAAAGCACGAAGTTTCTCTTGTAGAATACAAAATGGCATAGGTCCTATGGTAATTGCAGTGATCCAGCGCTGCCAAATAACATCACAATTTGCTTAGATCCTTTTCAGTGTTTCCCATATACATTTTGGAATATTGTGAATTTTGTCCATACACAAAAAAGATAATTGTGTTAGGTGATGCAGATGATACCAAGGAAGAAAATGGTAAGTTCACAATGTAAACAGCAACAAATTATATTGCATTTTTTAATGTATGATTTTTTTGGGGGGGGGGGTTAATGAAATGAATACAATTGAACAAAAATGACTACTTTCAAGATGCACACAGATTCAATTTTTACAGATGTGATTTAATTTGTACTATATTTAGAACATATTCAGTATTAGTTGGCCTGAAGGTTATAGGCTATTGTGAAACTAAAATTATTCAATATTTTACTGACATTTAGCACTAAACCACTGAAATGTCCACTAGAAACACAAAATGTTTTTGAGCATATAATTTGGAAACAGTTGACGTCATTTCAAGTTTATTTCATCCCATCTTGACAGTTTGTTATATATGTGTTCTGAAAGCATTGTACGTTTTAAAAGCATTTAGCCATGTTTGTCTGTTTTATTCATTTAATGTTATGTTTTCAGGGAGTATTCATTTTCCTACAAATGCCTTAAACTTATCCTTTATAGTAGTATTCCACTATGTACAGATGCTATATTTTCTATTTCATACTTTCTTCTTTCTTCATGGGCATACACAAGGACACAAATGATAGCTCTTAGGCCAGTGTGAGGGGTGGGAATCTAGAGGCCAAGGAAAGGAAGAAGGGAACATAAAGAGATTTGATATCATATTTCAACAACTGATAACACATACGATCTTTATGCATCCCAAATATAAACTAAGTAAAGATAGCAATATTAATAGTTAAGATGATGGTGAAATGGAGAAAGAGGATCTGGAGACACAAGGAAGGTATTGGGTGAGGAGAAGGTGGGAAATGATAATCAAAATAGGGCTGGGGAGATAGCTCAGTAGAATAAGCACTTGCCTGGCAAGTGCAAGGGCCTGAATTCAATCTTCTGTTCAAAAAAAAAAAAAAAATCAAAATATTTGCATACTTTTTCTGTTCCATAATGACTTAACAGCAGATGTATTGAAGACATGTAAATATGCCCCTGGGTCTCCAAGAACAAAGCTCCATGTTGCAGGTTTCTTTAGTTTTGAGATCTATGTAAAGATTTATGTTTGTCATATGCTCCAATTAAATGTACTGACACTGAGTAACTGAAGGAACAGTCCCCTGCATGCACTTTCTTTCTTTTTTATTTTTTTTTCAATTTTTTATTGTTTAAATTTAACAATGGTTATATTACATATTTTCATCATCAGATCAGTTTAAATTAATACATATAGGTATATAAGATTGATCAAACAATTAAACATTAACCTTTCTAAATCCACATTACTTTTTTTTTTCTTTTCCCCCTTCTTTTCTTTGAAAGTTGACATATTGCATATTGTCCTCACAATCATTCTACAGAGTACAGTGTGTGGGCATGACCCACCTCCCTATTGATGTTGCATAGAAAAAAGAAAGA
>PVJA010050352.1:0-13342 GCA_004027025.1 Myocastor coypus | reverse complement strand
TTTTTTTTTTTTTTTTTAAATACAGGGCCTTCCTACACAGTTCAGACTCTTAGTGATCTTCCTGTCTTGGCCTCCCCAGTGCTTGGATTATAGGTGTGTGCCACCATGCTTAATTTCAGTGGCTGATACTAAGCACCCAGGTTTCCAGAGCAGCATGGCCTGTGGTACTAGGGATTAAACTGGGGTCCTTTCACTTGCCAGGAGTGCTTAGACTATAGAGCTATCTTCCCAGCCCCAAGATATTACTTTTTTTGAGATTTCCACTGAATGTTCAGTGATGACCCTCCAATTTTGAAACTTTATTTGTACTTGGAAGTCTTATAGCCCAAGTGCACTCTGGCAGTTGTTCAGCTTACAGTGTTCCTTTGTCTCCTTGTGGTATTTCCTTCTACATTGAGTAAATTAGTACTCACCTAAAATTGAAGGGGATTACCTAAAATTGAAGGGGATTCTGTGCTGATTTTGGGTGCACTTCACTTTTCTGGTCTCCTCCATTTCTTTACTGAATGTTCCAGTTATTTGGTCATCCTCAAATTCTGATCCCTGTCTGCAAACTCTGCAAGACTATGCTGTTCTTCTTGGGAACTCCTTCCTGCTCTGCAGTATAGAAATTACCCACAGGCAGAAAGCCTGTGGTCGTAGGGCTCAGCTCATTTGTTTTGCTTCTCCCTAAACTCATAGTCTTGGTCTATCATCTGAAACACTTGGAGAGCAATATTTTTCCATTATTTTGTCTGGTCTTTTAGTTATGTCAGGATAGTAAGCCTACTCTATGCATTTGCCTGTTGCGGAGTCTCACTATGCAGCTTGGACTCCTACTGGTCCTCCTGCTTTCAGCCTCCCCAGTGCTGGGATTATAAGCATGTGTCACCACACCTGGATCCTGGCCAAGCCTGGGGGCAGGGCTGGGGCAGCATGTGGTGCCAGGGATTGAACTGTGGTCCCTGCACTGGCCTAAGCTTGCCTAAGCAGGCATTTTAGTCTGCTGAGCTCTTGTTGGCCCCAGTAAGCCTGTTTTCAGTTGCTGTGTCATGGGAAAAAGCAAAAGTCTCACTAGAAGATGATTATATCCTTGAAATACAAGAGCTTTGGTTTGTGTTAAGATATAGAACCAATACAAAATCAGTGGAGTGATGAAGAGAATTAAAAAGTCAGTGTTGTCACAGTAAAATAGCAATAGTAATAATATTAAATGTAGGAATTTTCTGTGTACAGGATATATCACATATATGTGAATGTTTGTAAAAGTTTCACATGCAATTTAAGCTTTCCAACAGCTGTAATTAGGTAGGTCCTATTATTATTTCCATTTACAGTGTTAGAAATTGAGATGCAGAAAAATGAAATAACACAAGGTCACATAGCTAATACATGGCAGCTGCAGGGTCTGTGAGGTCAGTGTTCAGTATTTGCCAAATAAAAATTACTGCCGTAAGGGAACTAGGTGGATTTCACATCCTATTTGGGCAGTAAGGTCAGTTGCATTTAAAAGTACAGCATTACTTAAGATTCTATTCAGTTCTGTTCTCTTTCCTTTCTGCTCTTTCCCTCTCCGAAGTCTCTTTTTCTTTTCTCTCTGTTCCAAACTTGAACTCCAATAGTATGTAGATAACACCTCTGGAACTCTTTATAGCTTCATATTATATTTATACAGATATTGCTATGTATGTCTGTCTGTCTATCTATCATCTATCTATCATCTATCTATCTATCCACCTATCTACTCATTTTTAAGCTATTCCTCCACTGATCTCTCTATATTTCTGTGTCTCTCAGTATCTCAGACTCCACAAGTTTCAAACTCAATTCAGTTATCTACTTCTCTTATGTAATCTGTACTTTAATTAATGCAGTGTTTTTTCTCTAAAAGATACTAAGCATGTTTGGATCTCCTTTAAATCTTTCCTTCACTGTCCTTTCAAGAAATAGGTTCTTTTTTTTTTTTTTTTTTTTAAGAAATAGGTTCTTAATAACCTGCTTTACTTGTGAGGTGTCTCTCAAGGATTTCTATTTCTACTGCCCTTATTCAAGGGCACATCATCCCTTATTGATTAATTGCTATAGGAATTTACTTGGCCTTCTTGTCCTTGTCGGTCTCCAATTCCTTCTATCTTTGTAGAATTTTCAGCCTAAAACTCAAATACATTTGCTAATGCCGTGATTAAAACCCTGTGCTTGTTCATCATTCTCTTCTAAATCAGGAGTTCAGAGCAAAGCTTTGGAGTCTGACTGACTTGAATTTCTTCCCACATTCTAGCCAGGATGTTGGAAACTTACTTATTCCTTTAGTTTTAGTTTTCTTTTTGATAAAATGGGCATAATAATAACTCCTCCTAATAAAGATGTTATTTAAGTGAAATAAAAATATTTTTAAAATGTCAGTGCTTGATACATAATCCATGAATGATAGTTATTATCATTGCTTGCTATAGCTTGCATGGCATTATAGGTTTCAAGCCTGGTTAATGAGCCGCATTATCACACCGTCAGGTTTGGGCTCTCATTCTGTTCATTCATTCTAGAACACTACAGCCCACACCATCTCTTTGCTTGTGGGAAAAATACTGTGCCACCTCTCCTTTGAAACCTTTCTCAGTTACCACAGTCAGAACTAATTACTCTTTAGGGCTTCCTTAATCTTAATGAGAGAATATGCCATTAGTTATTCCATCCTTACAGTGTATAAGAGCCTAGGCTCTTTACAAGTCAGATAAATAGCCACATCAATTGGTGTTAGCTGCTATTACTATTGTTGTTTTCATTAGTTGTGTGTCTGTATTCTCTAAACTGCTGTCTCCTCCAGGAAGAAAATAAACTGATTTATTTTTGTCTGTCTCACACATCCTAGGGCAGTCTCTCATACACAATGAATGTCAATAATTGAGAGTTGAGCAAAAGGGAAGGGAGTGTGTGACTCCAGCTGCTTGCCAGTGGAAGGTGAGGTGGCTGAGGTTAGATGTGATCCTTGGATGTGCAGAGCCATCTACTATAATTTCCTGCCAGAGAGGGGGATCATGTCCTGCATTAGTAGGACTGTGTGGCAGAATTGTTACTGTAGCAATTAATTCTAGTTTCTTTTCTAGCAAAGCAAGGGCTTCACATTCTTGAAGTGTCCAATTGTGTGAAAAGTCACCTATGAGGTAGGATTTTTTGGTATCAAATATACTTATACTTTTGCCCCTTTATTTTCCCTACATCTCTTTAGATACTTGAAAATAATTTAGAGGTTTTTAGGAAAATTAGTATATTTTCCAAATACTGTTTCACACTGAGTTAATTTTCTACTTCTAAAACAGAATAAATGTAAATAAGTACAAGGCTAGCTCTTTTAGGTATATACTCTATGATCAATGTCAGATATATTGCTCCTTAGGAAAGCTTGAAGAAATTCAGAACAATAAAAAAGGTGTGTTCTCATTCATTTCCTCTTTCTTGCTTTTGTTCAAATTTGGATAGACAAGTAGTTATTGTGGAAAATACTACTTTATTTTTTATTTTATTTTATTTTATTTTTTTGTCTTTTTGAGACAGGGTCTCGCTATGCAGTTGAGGTTGGCCTTGAGCTCACTTTTGTAGCCCAGGCTGGTCTCAAACTCACACCGATCCTCCTGCCTCAGCCTCCCGAGTGCTGGGATTACAAGCATGCGCCACCACGCCCGGCGGCGAAAATACTACTTTAATAGGCTGTTTTACAGTATCTGCTTTTAGGGAAGTGATTTCCAAAGTGCTATGTTAAAAATGAGGAAGTTATAAAAATGAGTTTCAGTGGCTGTAGATATGGGAAAATACGTTCTTAATGTTCAGTGTTGAATCTTTGAACCAATAATGTTAAATTATACATTTTGAATTGTGTGCTAGCTTGGTAGCTCCATAGAAATAATTCCTAATGGACAAAGTATATTGTTATAATAGTAAATCTGTAAAGATTAAGGTATAAATACCAATTCAATTTGGAGTAAGCAAAATAGTAAAGAGCAAAAAAGAAAAAAAATAAATTACTTAAGACAGTGTTGGTATTTAAAAACTCCTAAGTAATGGTTCTTTATCAAATGATACGGAACCCTAAAAAGTTGGAAATCAATTTAAAGCCTTACATCATTTTGAAATTTTAGATTTATTCTGTTTTTCTACAAACACAGATATATTTTCTGCTTCCTTTCTTGACAGAGACCCTTGTTTTCAAACTCCCTCCAATCCCTGGGTTTAAGTAACTTCGTATACTGTGAAATTCAACAATATCTGAGCAAGGGATTGTGGTTCAGGTTACAGACCAAGGGTGGTGTGCATATGGATTCACTAAGGCCTTTGGAAAACTATCCCACAAATTAGGAACTATTAGGTCCCTTAATTTACATATGAGAGTGAGGCCTTAAGTGGTTAAATCAGCAGTCACAAATTAGGACTTGCAGATGGAATTTAGTTCTACAGGCATGTTTTGTTTGGCCTTTTGGGATGCTTTCAACTTTTTGGACAAATAGTCAGAAATCAGGAAATTTCTAGCTTCTCATGAAAATTTAGAGGATTTGATTTTATTCACTGGTATTCTTGCAAGACATCAGTTCACTGGAGTTGTGTAGCTGCTGTCGCCTTTACATGATTCATGTATCCCTGTGTTTGCAATCTTCACAATTCCCTTTTGTTTTAGACCTGTTTCATTTATTCATGTTACCTGCCTTGCCCTTCTGAAAAGTGCTTTTATATAGCTATATAGAGACAGAGTAGAAACTTTTTTGATTCCGAAAGCAACTGTAGGTTTCTGTTTCCCTCTCACTCAGGCAGGGGTTTATAAGGAGACAAGCCATGGACTCTCGTCTTTTTCAATGCCATTGACTTGCATGGCAGCATTAAATAGGTAGTTTAACTGAACTTTAGGCACAATAAGGATTTTAATGATGCACATTTTTTAAAAGCTAAAAACAGTCCCATAAAATCATAGCTAATATTTTATTTTATATTAGGTTGCTTAAAAATACTGCTTCAAGCTAGGCCAGGTATTCGACACCTACAGGCCCAGCTACTCAGGAGACTGAGGCAGGAGGATCATTTGAGCCTAAGAGTTCAAGGCCAGCCTGGACAACATAATGAAATCTCACCTAAGAAAACAAAACAAAACTGCTATTCCAAGTGTTCCCCTTTCCTACTGTTAATCTCTTTAATCCTTTGCATTTTACAGATTAAAGTCCAAATTTCTTTGTCTTTCCTAGTCATTTGGTTCCAACATACTTTGCCAACCTACTAGTGAATGTCTCTTTTACTTTACATGAAATGGGATGGAATTTCATTCATTTGCTACTCACTGCCCCCTTCATTCTTTTATCCCATAAATATGGAGTACCTGTTCTACATCACATACTGTTCTAGATTTTTTTCCTTTGTTTTGCTTTTTTAAACCTTTTTTTTAGACAGGGTTTTGCTATGTAGTTAAAGCTGGCCTTGAACTCACTTTATAGGCCAGGCTTGCCTTCAAGTTGCAGTGATCCTTCTACTTCAGCCTTGAGTACTAGGATTACAGATGTGTATTACCATACCCAGCCTGGTACCATTCTAGACAGAAGAATACAAAGTTAAACAGGGCCTGGGGAGATAGCTCAGTAGAATAAGTGCTTCCCTGGTAAGAGCAAGGGCCTGAGTTCAATCCTTGGTTCTGAGAAAAAAAAAAAAAAAAAAAAAAAAAAAAAAAGTTGAACAAAGCAAAGTCTCTATCCCTATTAGTCTCATATGTAACACTTACACTTTAATTTTTTTTGTAATGAAATTGAAATTTGTAAGTGCCAGGCAAATGCTCTAAGATATACTTTTAGCCTAAACCTTATATTTATAGAGGTCAATATTTTGTATTTTGAATATGTATCCCTTACATGTGCCTGTGTCCTTTGCTCACACTATGCTGTTTTCTCACATTATCTTTATTTCATTGATTAGCTATTGTATATCAGGCATTATGCACTGAGCATTGTTGTTCTAACAAAAGCCTTGTTCCTTTGTGAAGTAAATAGACATTTTATGAAAAACAAACATAATATGTTAAAGGATTATGAAGTAAAATGTAGCAGGGTAAGGAAGATAGAAAGTAACAATGTGAGAGTCATGGTGCTGTTATTTTACAAGGAAAGGTATTTGGGAGCTTCTAAGATATTGGAATAGTCCCAGAGGAACTGAGTGAAGGAGCCAAGAGGCTACCTGAAGGAACCTAAGTAGAGGGCACAACAAATGAATGCTTGGGAGGTGTGAGTGACAATGAGAGGGACAGTATACCAGGGATAGTGAGTACTATTCCTCCTCCTCCTCCTCCTCCTCCTCTTCCTCCTCTTCTTCCTTTTTCTCCTCCTCCTCCTCCTCCTCCTCCTCCTTTTTTTGTAACATGGTCTTGCTTTGTAGTTCAGGTGGCCTCAAACTCTTGGTGGTCCCTCTACCTCAGCTTTCCGAGTGCTGGGAATATAGGTGTGTACTTCTTTTATTATAGGTGTGACTTTCTTCTTTTAAGACTTCTGCCCTAACTTTTGTATAATCTCTGCTAGTTAAGGCACTTAAGATTTTCTATCCCACATGGTCTCTATACCTACTTGGTACTTACCATATTATATTTTGTGAGGCTCTAGTTTCAGATGTCAGCAGTAGGAATTTGAAACTGATGTCTAGGTAAGAAGTGAGAGGACTTGGTGATAGAATAGATATAAGAAATGATGCTAAGGTATTAGTTTATAATCTTGGAAGAATAATGGTATTAGAGACAGAAAGGGAAAGGTAGGAAGAGAAGCTTGTCTGGAATTATATAATTTGTCCAAGAACAGAAATAGTCTCTTATTCATATTTTTAGAGACTACCAAAAAAAAAAAAAAACCTGACAAATAATTGGAGCTTATTAATAGGGTTACTGAGATGAGAGAGAAGATAGGCATGGAGCTATGGTGCTCACCATAGAAAGGGCATAGGCTTTAGAATAAGGTCCTTGTAAATCTGAATGCCAGCCTCCTATTATACTCTGTATGTGTGGCTTGGTAGAGCAAGTGATTCCTCTGAATCTCAGTAACCTTATCTGGAAAATGGGAGTTGAAGGCCAATCCTGCGTTAATACCTAGGACCAACTGCAATTGTTTTGGGGTATTTCAATAATCTATGTTATACTTTGTGATAGTTTGCATATGATCTCCAATAAAGGCAATTCTGAATGAATGCAGTATGCCAGGAAGTTAAGCATTGTGGGGATACTGGACTCATTATTGTGTATATCAATTGATACTATAGTAGCTATACTAATGCCGGCTATCAGACAGCCCATGGTAGAGTATGAGTTGGTAGACATATTGGATAAGTACTAGAATATATAATAACTTGTATTTGTAGATTAATCTTGAATAAGATAGAATCATTTCATAGAAGATAAATAAAACTCAATCCCCATAGCACTATTCTTATAATAATAAATGTAGCCCTTGATTTGTTTCTTTTTTTTTTTTTGAGGGACTGGGGTTCAAACTTACGACCTTGCACTTGCCAGGCAGGCACTTGTACCACGGAGCTATCTCCCCAGCCCCAGCCCTTGATTTGGAGAAGCAAAGAATCTACATTTAAGTTCATGTGGGAGCAGAATTTGTGCTTAAAGTATTTTATCTTGTTAGATACCTCCAATTTTTTCCTTCAAATCAGAAATTAAGTTTTTATGGCCTCTTGGTCTATGGTGCCCCCCATCCCCATACTCTTACAAATGTGATTATATTCTTTGGACATATGTCCTGACCTTCTAGATCCTTTTGGCTCTGTTTCCTTAGGAGCCCTTGGATACCTCAGAAACTGTACTCTTTACTTTTTGCGAAGAGCGGATGTCGTGGCACTAAGACCCAGAAGCGTTTGCTCATGTGGCTGGAGCTGGGCAGGCTGTGCTTGCACCGAAGGGAAGGAAGTCATTAGTGTAGACTGAGCTGTGGAGTTGGGTTCTTGCAGGATTTCCTTCCAGCTTTTCCCTACTGAGGTTCTTGGGAATTAAAAAACAAAAATTCTAAACACACAAACCAAGTTTTCCTATTTACAGTGTTCGGGGAAGGTAGGCATCTTGGGAAGGGCAGATTCTTTTCCCAAGTTATCCAAGAAGGAGGAGAAAAACAGCGTAAAGAAGCTCTGATTACAGATCTTTGGAATTTTCTTTGCTAAATTTTATAACGAGAAATACACCCAGAATTTTGGGAATTGCTCCAGGCTGCGCGTGAGGGTTTGATTGCTTGTCTAATCTTTTTTTGAGAAGAGGAGAATTCGCCAAAAGGGGTTTGGATGGCTAGAGCCCGGCTGGGTTTCTGTGGCAGCTCGCGTTCTCAGTCTGTTTTCTGAGGGAGGGTCTCAGCAGCCGGCTCGGAGACCCCTTGCCTAGACTCCTTTTGCAGGCGCCAGCGGGGGAAAATGCCCCGCGCTGGCGGGAGTACGCTGGTGGCTGCTGGGACTTCCTAGCCTGGTGGGAAGTGTGTTCGTGGTTTGGGGATACTTTTCATTGAACTGAAGGCGAAAAGACTGGACTCTCTTGGGCTTTTTCTCTTCCGCAGTGAATATGGGAAAGAATTAGGGGGTGGGAGGGAGGCAGCATGACTTGCAGTCGCGGCTGCCCTGCATCTGCCCCCAGCCCCCAGCCAACATCTTGATGTTCCACGTATCGGCTGTACAAATATGATGAAATGGCAGCCCCGGAAGAAGGTAAGTATCCCGGAGTGGGGACGGGGCCCCAAAGCCCTACTCAGGGAAGGGTAACGAGGGAGATTGCACTCTGGTCCCCCCACGTTTTACCTAGTTCTCAGTGTTGGCGGAGGAAGCAGCCTTGGACCCTTAGGGTCTTGCGTTGGTCCCTTTGGGACGAGTTACCAAGTCTGATCTGTGTCCACTGCCCTGTTAAGTTTTTCCTTTTTGCTATGTGTGGACCCTCAGGGGTGACAGCTCAGAAACACCCGCTCGCTTTAGAAGCCCTGTGGAGCCAGAGACACGATTAGCTTTGCTGAAACCAGCCAAGAGCTACAGGGTCCCAGGACGAGTCGCTCCATCTTCTTTGGAGTAGACCACTTATGCCCCCACCCCATTCCCGGGGCCCCGCAGGTGGGTGTTGTAGCACCTACTTCCCCAAGGGGTTAATGGGCTCCCTGCCGCTGGCAGCCGCTACCCCAGGGCCCCACTGGGGGGCGAGCAGCCACAGCACAAACGCCCAGCAGCTGGTTCCGGGGCTGTGGGCCTCCCGCCCGAGTGCCAGAGGCCCGACTGCGGGGCCTTCAGCCCGGGTTGAGCGGCCTCGTGGGCCACTGTGAGTGCACCGGCCATTGTGCACGGGCGAGTGTCCGTGCGTGTCCGCGTGTGCCGCGCGTGTGCATCGATCGTGGGCTAAGGGGGGAGGGGGCATTTGCTTTTTTTGCGAGATTATTTCCTAATATGGCTCCTTTGTTGAGAACTCAAGAAAAAAAATTCTAGTGGTTATATCAAAATAAATTGCTATTGGTCCCAGAAATAACATTTCTAAATGTGGGACTGGTCCCTACCCCGGGATGTTGAGGGAAAAAGAGAGCTTTCTTGAAGTTGTTGGCAGCTGTACATTTGGCTAGGGCTCCCTTTTGCTAACTTGTCCGACTGCTGCTAACTGTTAGGTGAACCCTGTGGTTCACTGCATAGAGGGACTCCCCCCATACCTCATTTGGCAGTGGTTTTTATTGACATTCTTTTGAAGGAAAACAGCAAACTGAATGTGCTGTGCCCCTTCCCGGCCACGACCTGTGTCTATTAGCAGCTGTCTGGTTTTTTACTTGAACTAACTAAACTGACTCTTTTCTTTGTGATGTGATGTGAGATGCTGAGTTTTATATTAGAGCTGAAATAAAAATCGTGTGTGAAATGCTTGAGATGATATTGTACATTTGTTTTACTGCTGGGGTACCTAACAAACACTGCTTCGGTATAGCTGGGTGAATGGAAGGATTTTCTTTGATATCTAATTGATGAGATTTTGGTCCTGTGATGTTACATTTTCTACTTCATCTTAAAGTCAGACTCTTTCATATATTTGTTCTTATCAGGAGCTTCTTTCAGTGACATTGGTTTCATTTACAGTACTCTTGTTCAGAGAGCCATTGATTCCCCACCCTTGGCCCCTAATCAAGATAGGACGAGGAAAACCCATGGAAGAAACCATATAATTAAGCTACTTAAACAGATGCTTTATATTCTTAAAGTCTTCCATTTCTACTATATTTGTAAATTGAATATTTATGAGTAGTAGTTTAAAGATGTCTGCAAACTGTGCATTTATAAATGTCTGTTTTTTCTATTTTACCCAATATGCAGTAACTCATGTGGTTATGTCTGTGGAAACCCCTCTGGGTACTAGTATTGCTTGAACCACGGAAGTATTATTCTTGGCAGTCAGGTGGATTTCTGGACTCTGGGAGATTCTGTTTCAAGTGTTAGGATTCACTCTGCAGTATTTACCCACCAAGTGATGCTTAAATTGCTATACCAGAAGCTTGTATTTATTCACTGCATTCATAATCTCCAATCATCATGTTATAAGGATCCAGATATAATTCTGCAGAGTTCATAGGAGATTGAGAAGAATAAGCTAAGAAATCAAACACTGTGTAATTATTTGGTGGGTAGATTGAGAACAATTTTTGCTTCTTCTCCCTTGGAAAGGAAAGCTACCTTGGAAAAGACTTGATAGTCAGCTCCAGTAGGGCACCAGTAAGGCTTTACAAAGATTAGGTTTATTTTCTTATTCTTGCCAGAATACTCACATGCTCAGATCATTGCCATGGTTTCTGGCTGGATCTGCTAACACATTTGTTGTGTTATAGTCACATGCCATGTGTTTTATCAAACTGTTTCATAAAATCCACTTATACTACATATGAAAAGAGATTCTGCACTGATGGGATCTTAACAAAGCTAGGAAGATCAGCCACAGAACATTGCCCCAGGCAGTGTTTGTCTGTAGTGGTTTCACGACTTAGAATGGTTGGTAGTTTGCTGTCCTGGTGTCCTGTCAGTCACATTAGTTTTGGCTTTTCTAAATTCTTGGAGTTATTGCAAGGAGTAATTGTAGATTAGAGATTTCTTTGTTTCTGAGCTTGCAGCTAAGGTATATGATGAAAGGAGAGCTCTTTCCTCTTCTTTGCTCACTAGATCAGTTAAATTTAATACTTAAAACAAGCTTGTTAAACATATGAGTCAGGTGTATTCTATTAGGGTCAGATGTCTTTTTGAAGAGAAACCATCAACACATGATGAATCACTTCAGACCAGTGAAGCACTTCAGACCCAGTTGTCTAGAGTAGACTGTAAGGGTCTTCCAATCAAGAGCCATGTAGTTTATAAACAAGATTTGTAGGTTTATAGTCATTACTAAACTTGTCAAACTGTGTACATTAAATACAGACAGCCTTTTCCATGTCCATTATACTTTTTTTGAGATAAAATATCATAGGTTTATTTAAAATTCATTCTCACCTTAAATATGTAAAGTACAAACTCCACAAATATTTATTTCTTTATTTTATACTTTACAAATATACAAAATAGAAAGGTATACATTAAGAATTTAAAAAATAGCAATATTCTAAGCAGTTGTCCTGATGTTATTATCCTAAGTGTGCCACTTAATATCATGGAAACCACAGCTATCATATTTTTAGGCTCCTGCTGCATGCTAGGCATCTCTAATTGGGACACATGCATTCATTTCATTCTCACCCAATGTGGTGGTAGATCTTTACAGTTCACATTTTAAAGATCAGGAAACTGAGTTTTAGAGAGATGAAGTGACTGACCCAGAGTCACACAGCATGGCTGGGCCAGCACTGAGCCTTTAAAACTTGTTCTTCACCATTGTACTTAGGACTTGGATTACCAGGGCTCTTTACCCAAGAAAAAGTTGAGATTCCTTTTCTGTATGACAGCCAGAGGTTTGCTCCCTCAGTTCTAGGCACCAGAACCAAGATGATCTTCTCCATCCTCAAGTCCGTTTTCTTTTTTAGGAAGGACAGTGATTTTACCTACCTCTGAGTATTTGGAGCACTGGGATGTCATTATCTTTTATTAAGTGGGATCTCTTCTTCTCTTCACGCATAAATCCGTAATTTACTTAAGTTTATATTTCACCTGCTCATTATACTTCTTGTTCCTTACCTTGAGCAACCATATCTTTTTTTTGGTGTCAAGGATAAAGTATTTGCTCAATACTATTTTATAAACTTGTATTTTTAGACTTAGTTGTGTTTTAGTTAATTCACAATATTGGACAGTAGTAAATTATTAAAGAAACCCAGAATAATTTTACACTGACTTGTAATCTTTATAGACCTCAGGGAGGGGGTCAGGAATTCTGTAGAAAGTCTCCCTGAAAGTCAGGATTAAATAAAAGCAAAAACCCCCAAAAACAGGCTTTACAGACTCAGCTCTTGATCTAATGTCATGATTTTCTTTTATTCATGTAACTGAATTGGCTTTGAAGCGTTTTTATTTCACCTTAAGAGTCTATCATGCAGCACATTATTTTTATCTTGTATTTGCCGAAATGATAATTAAAATGCTCATCGCAGAGGAATATGTTTGTTTACAATTCTGAAGTGATTTCTGCTCTTTAAAATCCAAGGATTAGTATCAGATATCACTATGTAAATAAGACTGCAGTCAAAACCTTCTGGAAAGCTACTGTTGATTGAATTTTTCATTGCTCATCTAATGTTATTTTACTGTTCACACATAATAAAAGATCATTAATGGGAATATGTCACATAAGCTACATTAATTATGTCATTTGAGAATTATATGATATATTTATCTTGTTATACTTGTCACATTAATAAAATGTGAATCTAGCTTTTTGAATAACTTCTCTGATAGTGCCTTATTTTGAAAGCTTGTTTGGAAGCTCACTTGTGAGGATTATGTCCTGTATGTGTATTTCTCAGAATAGCTTATTGTGCAAAAGAGTGTATTTCAAATCCCCACACTTCTTCCATGATGAAGTATTTTGTATCTGAATTGTATATAAGGCTGTCTCAATTTTAATACAACTGTACTAAATTAACATTTGTCTGAATGCAGTGTAATTCATATGTTATTCATTTTGGGTCATAGCTTGTTTCATAGTAGAAAATTAGACCTAAAGAATCAGCCTTATGGATAAAAGTAGTTATACAGCATAGAGCAGTCTTAGAAATTTCATGGTAGTGGTCTTTCTTTCTTTCTTTCTTTCTTTTTTTTTTTTTTTTTTTTTTTTTTTTTTTTTTTTTTTTTTTTTTTTTTTTTTTTTTTTTTTTTTTTTTTTTTTTTTTTTTTTTTTTTTTTTTTTTTTTTTTTTTTTTTTTTTTTTTTTTTTTTT
>PVJA010050351.1:0-13326 GCA_004027025.1 Myocastor coypus | reverse complement strand
AAAAAAAAAAAAAAAAAAAAAAAAAAAAAGAAAAGAAAGAAAAGTTATGTGCAAGACTTTTCGTGCCACAGTACTCATAATAATCAGCAGTTGGGCACAACTCAAACATTCACAGATATGATATTATTTGAATAAAGTATACTATATTGACATAAGATGAAGAAAAGTATATATAGAAACCAACTCTTTAAGAAAGGTAGCTGCATGGCTGGCCAAATAGCCGAGCGGATTAAAGCACCTGCAACCAGGTACAGAGGTCACGGTTTCAATCCCTGGGCTTGCCATGCTGACTCCACCCCTGGGGCATGCTGAGATGGCAATTGAGACTGGGCACAGTGGCATGTGCCTGTAACCCCAGTTCTTGGATGGTTGTAAATAGGCGGATCACTATGAATCTGATTTAGTAGTTAGATCGTGAGCACCTTGTACACCATTCCTTAAAATATATAAAATAAAGTGGGGCTGCATTTTGTCATATCAAAAATCAAAAAAAAAAAAAAAAGAAAAATAAAGCCTACTAGATATATAGCCATAAACCTCAAGCACTATGCTGGTTAATTTTTGTTGTCAACTGGACTTCTGGAAAATGAGGAAAGGGTACTTTGTTCAGTATCTGTCTGCATATGCATTTCGAGAGATAACTGATATGTGGATAAGGGCTTCTTGATTTAGACAGTATGTCCCTGCTCTTCTCCCGCAGCTCTTTGTTCATAGAACACACAGAAGTATGACAGACTTAAGACTAAACCCCAAATGTGGACAACACAATTCAGTCTTTAGGGCGGAACAGCTACTATCTTCTCCAGGTTTCCAGCATGTAGATGGTCATCATCACTCTGTGCATTTTCTGATCCTGTAACTCAGACCAGTAAAGATTTTTTGATTCTATTCCTCTAGAGAGCATGAACTGGGAAAGATACCAATATAATGAAGCATCTGCTATCCAAAGATAGAAACCTTTTCAGATTATTCAACAGATGGAATACTGAAATCCCAGGATTCATGTTCGTATCTTAGAAATAGCCACTGTTCACCTATTATGGCTTGTGTCTAGATATTTCGCCAAAGCTTCATATGGTAAGGGGGCTTTACCAGAGGTGGCTGAATCTGGAGTGTGTGATGCTGGGATTGAGTTGGAACCTTCCCCCCAATCGCAGCTGCCTGGATAGAGTGGAAAATGGGCAGAAAGATGCTGTTAAGGTCAGTGCTTGATTTTGCTATCTTCTGCCTGCCAAGAATCATTCACTTCTGCAAAGCTACCTTTCCTCTATCCACATGAATATGGTCTGAAGTCTCTAAAAATTGTGGGCCAAATGAGCCTTCCGTTCCAGAACTTTGAGTGTTTCATGTCAGAAAGAGAAAAATAAGTAAGATAATGTATTTGGAGGATACTAGGGAATAAACTCATGTGCACTGAATTCTATTGCTTCAATGAAAGCATAAACAAAAATGTTAGAAAAGTTTGTCTAAAAAGAAAACAATAATATGAAGGATACACTGTTATACATATTATTTTCTTGAATATAACTAGATGTATAGATTTTACTTTATGTAAAAAATTTACATGACTTTAAAAATTAAATCTATACAAAGAAATCTCAAAAACTTGAATGGAAAATTAAGCATTCCATTTTATTATTATTATTATGTTTATAAATTTCATGTGTATAAGACAGGGTCTACAGGGTCTATAAGGTCTCACTATATAGACCAGACTCATAGTAGTTCCCTTGTTTTCAGCCCAAACACTGGGATTACTGGCATATGCCACCATGCCCACTCTCAATCACTGTCTCAGTGCACCCTGGGGATTGAACTCTGGTCTCTTTGTCTCCCTAACCTACCTAATCCACTGAGCTATCTGGTTGCTCCCCTAGACACTTATTTTTGCAGTGAACTGCTGCCCCAGTAACCATGGTCATTGAGCTTGCAGCGCACACCCTTCCAATTTCTTTTCTAAGGGCCAGTAGTGTAACAGGTTTTCTGTGATACGCCAACATCCCCTAGTTCCTCTATGTGAGGGCAGCGCATGAATTGATAAAATATCAGCCTATTTTTTCCTGAAGTGCATATAGAATTTTTTGGCATTCTCTGTATTACTGATAATTTTGGACCATAGTTAAACCAATGTATTGCTGTTATCATTGTTTAAATAGTGTTTCTATGTACATTTTTCCTTTTATAATGTAGATTTCAACTGTGCTGGGCCACTTTTGTGGAGGACCGCCTAACCAGCTCTCCTTGAAGGAAGAGCAACTGTCTCTATTTTGATTGAGTCTGGCCCTATTTCCTTGTATTGATATGTAAGCGCTGGCTAGGACTTTTGTTTATCCTTTCATTTGGCCTTAAGCAATGTATATTGGTCTAGCTGAGGTGTTGATGATAGTCTTTGAAGGTGGTATGTGTGTCTCCCTGGTAACCTATACCTGCTGCTCCTTAATATAAGCCTGGACGTGACAGGTCCAAGAGCTGATGCTCTGCGCTGCCAGCTGGGAAGGAGCCTTGAGACAGAGGCTATGACTCCTTGAGACTTGAAAGATTACATCAAAGCTGAAGCACCAGACTACCCAAAAGATAGATACTATGCAAATAGCCTTATGCATATTACTCTCTCTGCATATCCTCTGCGGGTGGCAGAGGTAATGCAGGACCCCCACCTAGCTCAGCTCATAGTATTCACTACCTCCCACAATTCTCAGTCATTCTTCCTCAAGTCACTGCTCCACTGAATAAAGCCGGTTGAGGCCTTGGATCGCTCTCTTAGTTCCAGAGAATCATCTTTATGGCTAGACTTACAGCCCCTTGACTCCCCAATGGTTATAAATATGCTTTAGTGTCTTTACTTTCTCCATGGGTTGCATCGGAAGTGGTAGATTGGAGTTACCTTGGTGAGATTCCAATGACGTGACTTGGGATTACAAATACTGACTTCTCAGATCAAAATGAGGACCTAAAAGGGACACCATACACACTTTGACTTGTAGTTGTGTTTCTTTGTCTGGAGATTTGCAACAATTTGTAAAACCTTGCAGAAAAACCACATAGCTCAAAAACATTCAAATAAGGAAAAATGTAAGTCGTGAATACATAAAGTACATGGAGATTATAATCCATTTTATCATTTACTACCATAACATATATACAAGCCTATAAAAAGTTAATATTTTTCAGGCTCCCTGGCCATGTCTTTGGGAGGTTGAGGCAGTAGCATCTGAAGTTCTAGCCCAGCCTGGGAAGCTGAGCAGCTTAGCTTAATATATATATATTTTTTTTTTCCGCGGGACCAATCCGGGTTTGAACTCAGGACCTTGCACTTGCCAGGCAGGCACTTGTGCCACAGAGCTATCTCCCTGGCCCCTAAGTTTATCAGCTTAGAAAAGAACCTGTTTCAAAATTGTAAAGAGGAGTCTGGGAACACAGCACAGTGAAAAACATCGAAAACAATCAGTAACATAGGCAAAGACTGGGCCTTCAGGAGCCTGGGGGACCATTCTCTGCTCTTGTTAATGGCCCAGCTAGCCCACTTGTTTTCACAACCTTCCTGGGCAGCATCTCTACAACCAGAGGTAGGGATAGAATGCCTGGCACTCACTCGCCACCTAACCTTCCTTCACAGCACTGTCACCACTTAATCTGCCCACAGAAACAATGGAACAGGAAATGGTGGCCTGGATCAGTTACATCTGTGACATCTATCAGACAGGACAATGCCATCACCAGGCAACTTTAGGCAACAGTGAATTAGCTCAATGGAAGAAATGGGTATGGTTAGTTCAACAAACATGACACTAGAGAATATGTATATGTACTCCATATGAAGCAAAGAAGGGTGACTCCAGAAGTGCCATTGCAGTGCTGCAGAAGGAGATATAGCCGTGCTCAATGATAAAAACGAGTGGGAAAGCACCAAATGCTGCCGATGCTGGTAGTTCTAATTCCAAAGAGCAAAAGTACAGCGTACCTTCACCAGGATGGTTGCTAGGCACAATCTAAAGATCCTCTGGCCAATTGCAGCAGATTTACCAGAATAGTGAGTGAGGAGAAGAAAAAGGGGTCAGCATGCACACCCAAAGGCTACACCCTCATCATGGGCCCTATCACAGAAGAAGGCTCTCACCCTACTGGCTGCCAAGGTCTGATGGGTGTGAAGTACAGATGTTCCCCCTAACCCACACAGGGAAATATGCAAGGCTGAGTTTATCATCAAGCTACGGACAACATAGACCAATGAGATAGGATATGCATTTGGTTATGTTGCATTTCCAGAGAGCTCCCTTTTACCAAAGGCAGATGAGTGAAGACAGCAATGAAAGCCATAAGGGATATTGAGAATCTGAGGCACAAGGTCAGCAATCACCTCAATCATCAGTATGACTGCAACTTCAATTAAGCATGCAGGAACACCCAACCCCGCTATGGTAAAGAGACTAATAGAGCTAACCATGACAATTGACCCACGCCCACGTGACACCCAATGAGGCAGGGCTATGAAGATGTTGGCAGTTTGCCTCTAGGAACATCTAGGCATCTAAGAAAATGCAAGTATAAAATTGTAACGATAACAAGGAAATGAAAGATTGGGACTGTGAGGTCTAAGATATGGTGGATATCAGCTCATGCATTCCACATGCTGGGGAAGATAGCCATGCTCAGTTTCTTCAACTAATACAGACTTCACAAATAGAAGCAAAACTTGGACAAATACTTCTGTGTATGAATTGAAATGTTCACAAGTGGAAGCATTTCTTTATTTTTTTTCTTGTTTCAGAACTTTTGTTTATTTGTTTGTTTATTTATTTATTTATTTATTTATTTATTTTTATGGCCGGCTCAGCCTGCCCTGAGGGTAGGTCTGGCGCAGCATGTGGTGCTGGGGATGGAACTGCGGTCCCTGCAGCCGCCCAAGCTTTCCTAAGCAGGCACGTTAGACCACTGAGCCGTTCTGTCGGGCCCATGGAAGCATTTCTGAATTGAGGTCTTACAGTACTTGCTCTTTATCTATGACCAGATGGTGAAAGTTATCTTTTATATCTATGCAGTTTGGAGTTTTCATTATTTTGGTTTTTTAATTTTTTTTATTTTTTTGAGTTTTTATTATTTTGAATCAAAAAACATTTCTTCTTTGAAAGGGCACACATGCTTTTTTGAAGGTCAGGGTTTTTTCAAACAATTTTCAAGATTTTTAAAATTATTTCATATTTTAGTCAAATTGAGATTTATAAGAAGTTAATTTTTTTTGTCTTTTTGAGACAAGGTCTCGCTATGCAGTTGAAGCTGGCCTTGAGCTCACTTTTGTAGCCCAGGCTCATCTGGAACTCGCACCAATCCTCCTGCCTCAGCCTCCCGAGTGCTGGGATAACAGGCGTGTGCCACCATACCTGGCTAAGAAGTTACTTTTTAATATTTAATAACAGTTTGCACCTTGATTTTTTTCAAAAAAGCAACAAACTTCAAATCTTACCGTTTTTAAAATTATATGCAGAGTTCCATCTGCATGGGGGAATAATAACTTTAAATCCTGTAATTTAAGGTCAGGGAGATAGCTCAGCATCTAAGCATCTGGTTTTGCAAGTGCAGGAACCAGGCTTCAATCCCAGTTCTGCATGCTGTGCCAGCCCCACCTCCAGGGTGTGCTGACCCTGTGAAAGAGTCCGGATGTGCTGGTGCATGACTGTATTCCCAGCGCTTGGGCGGCTGGGAACAGGACGATCACTACAAGTCCAAGTTGTATAGTGAGGCCCTGTACCAAATACATAAAATTAAATACATAAATAAACATATCCTGTAATTGGCTGAAAAGTAAATTATAATACACATACATAGATGGATGAAATGTTTTTTGCATATATAATACACACAGATGTTGTACAGATGTATTTATATCTATATAAGCCAAATTGTTTGTGTACATGTATAGAGACTGATTATAGAGTTTTACAGAAAAATAAAGGAATTTGAGTACAGCATATAAAAGTAAATAGTTAAGTGCAGTTTTACTTGCGTATTCTGTGGCACTGGGGATTGAACCTAGGGCCTTTGCATTTGACTATATCTTCATCCTTTATTCTTTGTTTGTTTTTATTTTGAAAAAGGGCCTCACTAAGTTACAATGTTTCCCAGGCTGAGCTTGAACTTGTTATCCCCCTGCTGGAATTATAGCCATGCACCACCATACCCAGGAAGTGGAGTTTTCACAGAGCCTCAAGGAAAATGTACTTGTTCAACTTGGAAGTACTATAAGAGTGATTCATTAATCATATGTTTATTAAGTGCTTATGTGACAGGCACTGTGTTCTGTGATGGGCATGCAGTGACAAATTATAACTACATAGAGCCTATTGTGCCATAGGGGAAAGAAACAATAAGCCAATAACTAACCCATGAATATGCAACTGCAAGCTGCACCAAGAGTATTACTATACCAAACAATATTTACTGAGTGAGTTTGGATCAGAATTATTGTAAAGGGTAGACTTTACATTTTACAGAGGAAGGAACTAAAGCACATCTATGTTAAGTAGCTAGGAAAGGTCAAATAGCTTATAAGCGAAACAGCTGTGAATCAAATCCAGGCTGTCTGACTGCAGAGCATGAGCTCCTATCCCACACTGAATAGGAAAATTCTGAAATTATCAGGAGAGCACTGGGTCTTACAGCTTTTATTGGTTAGCGAAGGCCCTTCTGAGTGTCTGATATTTATGCTTAGAAATAGAGCATTAGAGAGAGCTAACTCGATCCATGTAAGTATTAAATGACTTTTTAAATAGAGGGAAGTGTGGAGGGTAGGTAGGCAAAAGAAAAATCCTGAAAAGGAGGTTCAAATGAGAATCTTTGCACCTGCAAACCTGCAGTCATCCGGTCACGTCTAATAGGAGCATGCGGCGAAGGCAACTACAATGATGTAGTTCGTGTGGCAATGAAGGGTGAAGGAGCAGAAAGAAACATTAGTCCTCAGCCTGGCTGCAGTAAGTTTTTTTACTCTGGCTTCCCCTGGGCCACTCTGGGGTTCCAGATAAGCTCCCAGACCCGGTAGCAGCTTCACATGTTTTGCGTTACTGCTCCTTTGCACCACGGAGGCCCATTCCACATTTCCTTAGGGCCAGACCCATGCCAAGAGTCTCAATCTGGGCTATGCCTGCAGGATGCTGCACAGTGAACATTGGCCAACCTCTGCACTTACTAAGCAGCAAGACCAGCTGCCAAGAAAACAGTAATGGAATAAAGGAAGATGATTGCAAGGCACTTCAGAAGTCACTCCAGACATTGCTTGCTAAACAGTCTTTTAAGAGTTGCTGCCAATTGGCATGCATGTTAGAAAAGCTTGCCTGTGTCAACATAATCTCTATTTGATTTGCCAGTGCTCCATAAAGTAGGCTGCAGGCTTAATGAAGACTGTAATTTAGAAAAACTCTAGATAATTTAAAAAATGATGATCATGTTTGAAATCACAGGGAGTTAGCAGAGAAAGAATGATGGTATGCTACGATTTTCATTAGAAAGTGCACATATAGTTCCATTGAATTTAGAGGAAAACACCCTACTCCTTTTTTTCACTCTTTCAGAACTAAAAATTTCAGGTAGCTTTGGAGTAGATTTTTCTAAAGAATGTGAAACTCAAGGATAATTTGTTTCCTGTTAAAATGTGGACTCAACCTGAAGAACTAGAAACATAAGGAACTATGTTGGATGAACCTGATATCAAGCCCTAAACTATTTCAGCAAATGTAGTGGATGCGACCTTAATAGAGAAAAATTGTACCTTTATGGATCTAGTCCATCAGTACAATCTTATGATGAACTATTTTTCCTGTAAATCCCTCGATGGAAATTGCCGACTGAAAGTTCGAATGTATTTACTATTTTGAAATGAGGACGCTGCTGCCCAAAATAAAAAGGACAATAATCATGACTGGAGAGATGAGGATACTAATAGTAGGTTTCCCAGTAGCTTTCAGCCAAGAAGTATTTTTAAAAGATCATGAGCACTTTAAGATATAGCGAATGGAATTTTTCATATTGAGAACATAAGGAGCTAAAGATAAAAGAAAAATAGCCCTAGGAATAGGCACTCGTGTCTTCTGAAGCTTTTAACAACCATGAAACATGCTTGTGACCTTAGAATCTTTGTGGATATTAAATGTCAAGAATGGAGGGGAACAGCGAGATAGCTCAGTGGACTAAGCACCTGATCTGGTAAGCAAAGGGACCAGAGTTTGATCCCCTGTCTTGCATGCTGTACCGGCCCTGCCCCCTGGGACATGTTGAGCAGGAGACTAGTCCAGGTATGGTAGTGCACACCTCCAATCCCAGTACTGGGGTGGCTGAAAACAAAAGGATCACTATGAGTCCTAGCTGCATAGTAAGACCTTATAAACCCTCTACTAAATACATAAAATGAAAAGGAAAAGAAAAAGAATGGATGTAGGGTACCTCCTTGGGAAACCCATTTGACGGAGCAAAGCAGAAATTACCCTCTGCCATAACTCAGAAAGGACCTCTGTTGAGTTTAATGATTAAGAACTTGGCAGGGTATTAGTCACAAAGAAGCGACTAGCTGAAAAACTGCATCCACAGTTTATTTTTTCTCTTTTCAAAATGATTCAATGTTACCTTGTTTTTATAATGCAAAAAAGAATGAATACATGGACTTACATAGTTAATTAATGAGCACAAGCAACCAAGAATTTATCTGAGAAAGACCTTGTAGCTAAAAATCAGTCCCCATTATTCAACATTCTAAGCAAGGGTCTTCTCATGGACACACAACTGAGTAGAAAAGAAGTGAAAGGAAACAGAAAACAGTCTCAAAATAGAGGCAACACGCACTGATGAAGAGCAGCTGCAGAGGCTTAAGTGTGCATCTAAAGAGCAGCAGAATGTGCAGCCAACAATGCAACACCCTCTTGCAAGCTGCCCATGAAAATGGAATCAGAATGAAGAGCTGAGGTGTGTGCCATGCACCATGACAAAAGGAAGCATCTTAAATGCCTAGACTCTGCTTTTTGTGTGCTACTTTTAAATGAATGGATTTTCAAAATAATTATACATCTAAAATTAGCATTCTCTAAGTTTTCAGCTAACGGCTTTCACAGAGATTACAAATGCAGCATGAGCTGAAATTGTGCAGAGGGTCTATTCTTGACCAGATGCTTCCCATCGGTCACACCTGAAAAAACACTTTAATGGCCCTTTCTTTGCTAGATATTACTATTCTCAGCATAATTCGCATGGTCTCACAGGGGATTGGCGTATCCAGAAGGGAAAACAAAGGGTTGAGACCTACAGGCCAGTGATTTTTCGCCAGCAATAGATTGCAGCGTTGGAGAGACCAGGGCAATTATCTTTAGCAACGAAACTAGGCTTTGATAATACCATGGGGGAAGGGGCAATGTGAAGGAACACATAGACCAGTCCTATTTTTTTTTCTTTAGTTTCCCTGATTCAGCAGCCCTTTGGATGCTCTAGTACGGGAGAATTGGAGCTCTGACAACTCATGGGTCAGCAGAGCATGTGTGGTTTACATAAAACCTATCAGTGCATTGCACTATGGCTCGTCTTCAAAAATTTGCCTTGCCTACAAAAATATCAAAAACCCAGTTCCCACCCGTCAGCTTCTCTCCATCTCACTGACTGCCTTTGACTGACAAACCACTTTTTTTTTCCCAGAGCTGGTATACAGATCATGTAATCGTTCAAAAATTGCAAATCTCCCGGAGCTACGAATATTTTCAAGCATCTGCAGAAACTAGTGATTGAAGATTTTAAATTGCAAGCTTCCTGTTGAGCTACAAGCAGTGGTCTGGACTGTAACAAGGTCTAATAACTCTGGAAGAGTCAAAGCAACCTCCTAGAAGCTCATTAATGTGCAGAATAAGGCAGACTGGAAGCTCTTCCCTCCCTCCTCATTCACTGGTCTTTTCCCTGTGGAAGCAGTTATCGTCCAAAAAAGTCTCCTGTCATTTCTCTTCTGATTACCACTTCATGCCAACCCAGCTCCAGAAACAGACATATGTCATCCACAGGCTGCAATTTCCTACCTGGAGCAGTTTCAAACTTCTGGCTAGTTGCAATAAACCTGAAGCTCAGCCCCTGCACAGGTACTCACAGCATCTGAATCTAAAAATCTCAACTTTTAATATATTTCTAATCTACCAAAGGTCAGATCTGTGTTTGTATTACTGAATCATCTCACCAAAACATGAAGTACATTGTTAATCACTATTAGAACAGAACTAGCAATTAGGAAGAGAAAAAATAAATGACGGTAATGATAGGATTAAAATGTAGATGCTAGGATAGCCAGACAGCTCAGTGGACTGAAATGCCTGCTTAGGCAGAGCGCAGACAGGTTCTATCCCAAGCCTGCTGTGCTGGCCCTGCCCCTGGGATTCCATAAGAAAGCAATTGAGACTAGGTGTGGTGCTACAAGCCTGTAATCCCAGAACTTGGGAGGCTGAAAACAGGAGGATCACTATGAGACCTATCTGTGTATTAAGACTCTGCAGACCCTGTACTAAGTACAAAAATAAAATAAAAAGTAGATCCTTTCAAAATGCAGACTTGTGAGAACGACTTGGAATGCTGCCTTAGTACATTTGCACTGCTATAACAAAAATAGCTCAGTCTGGGTAATTTATAAATAATACAGATTTATTGCTCATAATTCTGGAGGATGGATTGCCAAGGCTGAAGGCATCAGCAGTCAATGCCTGAGTAGAATATAATCCTCATAGATGGGACCCTGTGTCCTTACATTGCAGAAGGGTCTAAGAGGTTATGTTTAGCCTTATTTTAAAAGGCACTAATACTCTTCACGGAGGCTCCACCCTCATAACCTAATCACCTTCCTAAGACTCCATCTCCTAGTACTATCACTTTGCATATTAGATTTCAACCTAGGGAATTTAGAAGAATAAAGTTCAAATCATAACCTTTTACCCTGTTGTCCAAAAGTCATGTCCTTCTTACTCTCAAAACACAATTATTCTACCACCCTGGTCCCTGATGTCTTAAGTCATTTCAGCATGAACTTAAGTCTCATCTAAATAGGAGCTAAGTCAAATAAAGGTGAGAGTTCAGGTTTAATTCATCTTTATGAATGAATAATTCTCCAATAGGGACCTTGTGAATTCAAATAAGTTATGTGCTTGCAAAATACAGTGGTAGGACAGATATCCCCATTTCAAAAGGGAAAAATAGAAAAGAAATAAAAAGAATGACATGTCCAGATGGTCCAAAAGTATAATAGGATGAGCATCAAATCTGTATGCTGGAAAATAATCTGCCAACTCCAGTGCTGCCTTCCAGGGTCACTGGGGCAGGTATTATGCCCATAGGCTACAGATGTTATGCCCAGCAGCTACTCCATTCTTTTTCTGGGTACAACCCATGTGACAGTCTTCACATGTTTGAGTCTTTTCCTTGTGGCTCTTCTCAATGGGAATCACACTCAAGGAGCTCTTCCAATTGTGGAGCTTCTTAATTGCAATAGGCATGGCCTTAGTAGAGGAGCTCTGTGCCAGCCCTGCCTCTGTGGAAGTTTTCTGCCTGGGGCTTGAGACTCTCTGTGGCAATCTCTATAATCGTGATGGAAACATTTGCAGCCGAAGGTGCCTACACGTCACACATTACTAGAAATGGGTCCACCTGGACACTGTTAACATTTACCACCTAGGTTCTATAGAAGAGAGGGTACTTAGCCTGCAGGGTACCTGACATCCCTGGGCCCACACTTCAGATAGCTGCATGCACTGTGCCAGAATTTGGAGAGCAGAGAATTGCAGCAGCACTTGACAGTGATGGCCAAGTTTCCACAGGCACCCATAGACGCTCTGGACTTGGTTTTGTCCTGAGCTCTTGGCATCCTGGGTCTCTTTGCATTGAAGTATCATTTTTCCATTGTCTTGTCAACTGACATAGGCATATCTCTGTAAATCTCATCATATCTTCAGTGTTCTGTCCTCCAAAAATTATTTCCTTCTTTTTCTCTCTCTCTCTTTTTGAGGCACGATCTCGCTATACAGTTCAGGCTGGCCTTGGGCTCACTTTTGTAGTCCAGGCTGGTCTCAAACACACCAATCCTCTTGCCTCAGCCTCCCAAGTACTGGGATTACAGGCATGCACTATTACGCCTAGCTTCCTTCTTTATGATATAGGCAGACTGAGAATTTTCTACTTCTTTACGTTCTGCATCCTTTCAAGTGGTAAAATTTACTTTAATTCATTTGTCTCTTCTTGTAGTTAAAAGAAGTTTTATAAAAGTCAATATTTTGCTTAAAGATTTCTACTCATAGTTTGTGTAATCATTCACAAGTTCTATGTTCCGCAAATGATTATGATGCATTTCTACCAAGTTATTTGCCACTTTAGGACATGGATGGTGTCTCTTCCACTTTCCAGCAACACAGCCTGAATTTTCTATCAGGTATCTCATGAGATAAGCCTTTACCCATCATATGTCTACCAATATACTTATAATAGCTTAGATAGTCCAATAAGAATGGAATTTGTTTTGTAGGTCTTTTGTCTGAGCCTTCACCAGGATTGTCCTTGATACCCTGTCCATTACACTGTGGGATCTTTTTTCTTGTTTCAGAACTTTTGTTTGTTTGTTTATTTACTTTTATGGCCAGCTCAGCCTGCCCTGAGGGCAGGACTGGTGCAGCATGTGGTGCCGGGGATTGAACCGCGGTCCCTGCAGCCGCCTAAGGTTTCCTAAGCAGGCACTTTAGACCACTGAGCCATCCCGCCAGGTCCCACTGTGGGCTTTTTATAGCCTGCTCCTCAGAGTTCTTCCAGCCTGTATTCAGAATTGCTTTTTCATTTTTAGATATTTGTTACAGCAGCACTCTACCACTTCACCCAAATTTCTATCTTAATTTAGGCTGCTGTAACAAAATGCCTGAAAATGAGCCTTTTATAAACAAGTCCTTCATCCTTCCGATTATGTATTATACACAGTTCTAGAAGTTAGAAAGTCTAAAATCAAGGTGTCAGCCACGTTGGTGTTTTACCAAGTTTCATGCTCTGCTTCACAAATGGCACTTTCCTCCATCTTCTCAGAGAAACAAATACAGCAAGCCTACAAATACATGAAGAAATGCTCCACATCGCTAGCTATTCGTGAGATGCAAATCAAAACAATACTTAGATACCACCTCACCCCAGTAAGGATGGCTATCATAAAGAAATCAACCAGCAACAAATGCTGGAGAGGCTGTGGGGAAAAAGGAACCCTTCTCCACTGCTGGTGGGAATGCAGATTGGTGCAACCATTATGGAAAGCAGTGTGGAGGATCCTTACAAAACTAGAATTGGAAGTTCCGT
>PVJA010050350.1:0-13216 GCA_004027025.1 Myocastor coypus | reverse complement strand
TCTCTCTCTCTCTCTCTCTCTCACACACACACACACACACACACACACACACACACACACATCTGCTACCATTTCTATGGGACAAAACTATAAAATTAATAATACACAGAAGATTTTTAAAACTACAGCTTGTGGCCCAATTCCTTGTACTTTGTTTTCTTGGAAAGTGTGTGTTCTCTGTGTGGAATACTGTGTGATGTATTTCACAGCTTTCTTGAATTGTTAGGAATTTTCTTGTGATAAAATCATGAAATGTAGGTGGCTGACATTCATGGGGCTAAAAATGATGAATGGAAGTCTATCTTCACTTTAAATATGAATGATAGTTATAAACCTAAGGTAATTCAAGACATTACAACTTATAAAATATCAAAAGCACAATTAATGAGAAAATGAAACAGTGAGTAAAAGTTCTTTGCTTGTTCTTAATACATCATTAAAATAAAGAAAAGAAAACATTAATCTGTTAAAATCCAAAAGCCACTATGTTCCCTTTCATTGTAACTGGTTAATAAATTTGGCACAAGTTAGAATAACTTAGTAACAAATGAAGGAAGGGAAGATAGTGTATAGATACAGATGGGTAGAAATGGCTTGGGGGTCATTGTTGGTTCTTTCTTTGGAGAACCAGAGGCTCACCCGTAGCAAGGAAAAGTTGAGACTCGCAACATGAATGTTGCTAAACGGAGCTTCCAACAGAATGGCATCAACTGGACATCCTTGAAAATAATACACAAACACAAGATATTAGTATCTAATAGACCAAAGAATTCCAGCTGCTTTCTCCCTCAAAGCAGTTAAACTGAAAGCAACTGTGGTGGTGAATGAAATTAGAAACTAAGTAGACCCTAGGCATGATGGTGTGTGCCTTCAATCCCAGGGGGAGGCTGAGCCAAATTTGAGCCCAGCCTGAGCAATGTAGACTTCGGCTCAAAATAAAAATAAAAAAAGGGCTGGGAGTGTAGCTCAGTGCAGACATTCTGGGTCCAATCCTCTTACCAAAAAAAAAAAAAAAAAAGAAACAGAGAAGTGGAGGAGAGAGGGCGAGGAGCAGAGAAGAAGGAAAAGAGAGAAGGGAAGGGAAGACATGGAAGGGGAGGACAGAAGAAGAGAGAAAAAGAGGAGAAAAGGTAGAGGGTGGGGAGAAAGGAGAGAAGGGGAAGGGAGGGGCGGCAAGGAGAACCAAAAGGACAGGAATTAGAGTCCATGATCTGGCAAAGAGGACCTGAGAATGTCTCTCAGCCCCCTGGCTGTGATGCCGAAGGACTACACACGGGCATCAGTGTGCTGGAAATGAGCCAGGGAAAGCCTGAGGCCCAGCATGAAGCTAGCTCAATTCCTCTCAGGCTGAAGTGATCTACCCCTACCATCACTGCCTCTCAGCACAAAAACAAATTATTTCCAGAAGTTTTCAATCTTGACTGTTATTTTCTACAGGCATTTGCTAGCATTTAAATGAAAAACGAGATACACACAATTAAAGCAAAAGGAGCTGGGGGTGTAGCTTGGTGGTAGTGCTTGCCTAGCACACGCAAGGCCCTGGGCTCCAGCCCCACTAGCACCAGGAGAAGAAAAATCAAACATCAAAACAAAAGCAAAAAGAAGAAATGTTTAGAGCAGATACTGGGCTTTGGAATTTTTAAGTTGGCTAGTATTAGGGTAAGAAATATTTTTATTTATCCAACTTCTTTATATATGGAGTAAATTCTTTTTTTTTTTTTTTTTTTTTTTTTTTTTTTGGTCTTTTTGAGACAGGGTCTCAATGTTCAGTTCAGGCTGGCCTTGAGCTCACTTTGGTAGCCCAGGCTGGTCTCGAACTCCTCCTGCCTCAGCCTCCCAAGTGCTGGGATTACAGGTGTGAGCCACCACGCCCAGCTTATATGGAGTAAATTCTAATTTGAGATCTTGAAAAAGACATAAGCTAGCCCTGCTCACAGTGTCTAACCTATCTCCCATCTAGTATCCAAGAAACATGCATTTAAATAAGCACACTCAACAGATTCCAATGCAAACTACTTTCCAGTCACTCTAAGAAAGATTAACATAACATTGTGTAACACTGCTGCAGAAGGCAAGCCCTGCCTATCATTTCATAATGTATTGTTTTTCTCTCTTATAATTCAAATTAATTACATCATTTTACAAAAAAGGACTCTTGAATGTAATTTTAACCCTTAGAATACTAATGGCATAGCCTGGAAAAGCAGATATCATTTTATATTAAATGCAAGACAATGAAGAAGCTAGAAACTATCCAACGGGGACATGCTTCAGTTATCTGTGCCTTGAAGGCACACAGGACAGCCCCTTCACTGGTTTTAAACTCTCAGCTCAAGAAATTATAGAGTAAATAAGTAAATAAACAAACAAACAAATAAATGAAGTTGTAGAGTAGATGCATTTATTACCTCTCTCTTCCAGGATTTTGGCAGCATCTGTTGCGACTCTATGAAATAATGACAATTTGAACATCAGAGAAGCTTACAGTCAAGTAGGTGAACTTAGCAGCCAAGTACATAGGACAAAACATGGCCTCCAAAAGGAGGCTCTTTGGTTAGGAAATCCACATACACAGAGCGAGGAGTTACAAAGAATCAAAATCAAGAGCCTTTTCCTTAAAATTCTCAAGAAGAGCCTTGAATCCCAGCACTCTGGGTGGCTAAATCAGGAGAATCAGAAGCTGAGGCCAGGACTTAGTGGCTTTGGCATATTTCAACTTAAAAAAAAAAAAAAAAAAAAAGAATTCTTAGGCATTTCAGAATGGACTCCATGGTTGGCCACTGGAAGGCTCTTGCCTTGAGAGAGGAGCGCAGCGCCTTTGCCAGCTCCCTGCTCCTTGTTCAGGATGCTAGAACCCCACCACCCTCCCTCCGAAGGCCACCCTCAGCTGGCACTTACCCGGTGCCCAGCGAATGGCCCCACAAGCACACAGGGGTGCGGCCGCTCCTCGCTTTGGCCCACTGATAGATACAAACAGCATCTGCTGCCAGTCCCTGCTCTGTGGGTTTTCCTGTGGAGTCCCCGAATCCTGGTGGGAGGAAAATGCAATTATAATATCATTCCTTCAAAAACACAGGGCTGCCGAAAACTTTCTGAGCATTGAGACCCTTTGGGCACGCTGTTCTTAACACCCACCTCTGTAGTCCACGGACAGGACATGAAAGCCACCACTGCACATCACCTAGATGACAAGGGAGCTCAAAGATTAGAAGACAGGGAATGGAAAAGTCTCCTCCATGCGTCCAGGTCCCTGGCTGAAACAATTTAGCAGGTGGGGAAGATTTACTTTTGAAATCTGGTGTTTGGCCTCACGCTTGAAACCAGGCTCAAAGGGAAAGGTCACGCAGCCAGACAGAGCGGGAAACAGAGCTGGGTCACACCTGAGCCCGGCTCTTGGCACCTTGGCCACGTCACCTCATGCTGAAGTACGAACTGTTATTCTGAGAAATGAAAACACAGCCACCTTCCAGGTTGTGGGGAGGACTGCATGCATGGCTGTGACACGTACTGATAGCACGTAAGCGTCTTTCTTAAGAGGTCCCTGAGAGGGGACTGGGGCTCAGCGGCAAACCCTGCCTGGTAAGTGTGGGGACTCCAGGGCTGAACCCCAGCACCGACAGAAAAAGGAAGCGGGCAAGGGAAGGAGGGAGCGATGAACACGGAGAAAAGGAAGGAAGGAGGGAGGAGACTCTAGAATTGTCGTGGAGTGAATCAATGGGAAGATATTTATATTATATATGACCAGGCAAAGAGTTGAGTTCAATCAAAAATAATTATTTCGGGTTGGGGAGATAGCTCCATGGCGCAAGTGCCTGCCCAGCAAGTGCAAGATCGTGAGTTTTACAGCACAGTGGTTTTCATGTGTAAATACCACGCTTTCTTTATCCAGTCATCTGTTTATGGACCTGTAAGTCAACACAAAAGTTTAAATACCACATAATTTCTCTCCTATAAGAAACCCAAATGATAAATCAAGAGCAGAAAGCAGGGAGGTAGATCCTTCTCAGATGAGGAGAAGAAGAGCTGGGGGCAGGGGAGAGAGGGGAGGGAAAGGATGAGCAGGAATGCAAGCGGCATTGTGCGCACGCGCCAGCTCCTCCCTGGCCGTGGCAGCACCGCCTACCACAAACCTGAGCTAATGAACGCACGGTCCACTCTAACATAGGCAACCACTACCAGGCTGCTTGTAGATAATCAGGAAAGAATATGGAAGCATTACATGAAATGAAATTCGGTCACACAGGGAGGAGGCCTGAGATGGGATAGGGCTTTACTACATGGGCGCTTCAAATCTTTTAAATTTAAAATGGGGATAACGTTCACTCCATCGATCTATTATGAGGGTTATGTACAGTTTTTCAAGCGCCTGAAGAGTAAATAAAATGTTGTCCCTTTTCTTTTTGTCTCTTAGTACCACACAAAAATAAATCCCCAAATAAGGAAAATAAAATAACAGGAAATCAAGCACTGGTGAATTTTAGTATTTGTCCAGAGTCGCACAGTTGGTTAGAGACAGAACAAAAGCCACATCCGGGTATCCATCTACTCTGGTCTGTAGCGGGCAGCACTTGTGCATGCGAACCAAGATAAGGACACAAACTAAATGAGCCCCTTACACATCAATGCAAGCTCTGCTCCCTTCAAAGAGCACCCAGCAGCGAAGCACCTGGGAAATGGGAATCTGTATGCGCTGCCTGGCGGCCTTGACAACATTAGCCAAGAACAGCAACAAACCCTTAGGATTTGCCACTAGGAAACACACAAAGAAGAAGGGGAAAAGAAAACTAGATGCTTACGAGCCAGCTATTTAAAATGATTTCAGAAAAAACAATTTCCTTCTAACATCAGTGGCATTCAGTGTTAGGTAAGCAGTTACCTACAAATAAAATAGAGAATGACACAGCCTTTAGTTCTGATGATTTACAAACTCATAGAAAGATAGCTATAAAAGAACTGTAAGTGAAAGTGCACACCATAAAATTATATAAAGATACAATCATAATGACAAAAATCTTATATAATGAGAGGAAGACTGGAGCAAATAAATAAATGAGAACAGTTGCATTTGGTGCTTGAAAGAATGGAAAAAAGAAGAGGGAAAGAGAAAAAATAAGCAGAGAAAGTAGAATTTTACAAGATTTATTTTTAAAAGAAATCATCTATCCAGAGGAGGAAAAGAAGGGCCCAGAAAGCTTGTGTAGCTTGTGTTGGGCAGGGATGACACAGCTCTTGCTGACAGAACGTAGCTGGGGACAGTCCTGTCACACCAGTCACTGTCCTTCCCACCTATTCTGCTACCACAGGAATAAGCTGGCCTCTCTGCTTTGTAGAGATAGCAAGAGTGTGTAATTCATCTTGAGAGGGAGGGAAATGGTGTGTAAGGCCATGGACAGAAGTTTCTCCACACCCCAGGTAGGGAGAGCAAAGAGCCTGTGGTCAAGCGAGGAAAACCTACAAATAAGGGGGCATCCTGCTCCCCAAAAGACAGCCTCAGCCAGCCCCCACTGCCAGGCCAGGAGTGGCTCTGACCAGAAAGTGATTGGGAGGAGGGGAGCCTCTGTCTGTCACACATGGTGCTGGAGTTACTGAGGCTAACTGTAACATCATGGGCCCCAGGGCCACAGCAATATTGTCATGCAGGAGGCCCATGTGGGAGGAGAGGCAATTCCGGGGTCTGTAGTAGAAAAGCCATCCAGATGACCTAACCAGACTGTGGCAACTGATCAGCACACAGCCTGCCCCAGCCCTCAGGAAAAGTGCAAAATATAAAACAGTAACAAGGGTCTTCAGCTTCCAGAGATAAAGGAAATAACTTCATGAACATGTTTGGCCACATCCATTTGGATCCCTAATGGACAACATCAGAAGCAAAGTCCACACGTGACACTCTGGTCCCCTGCACCACTGCCCACCCTGGCCAAGATGTAAGATGCTGGGGCCCTAGCAGGAGCCCACCATCCTGAAGACATAGCCAAGGCCAGAATCAGTGCGGACTTAGGGACAAGGTGCTCTGAAGTCCCTTCAAACCTACCTTTACCCGATTACACTTCCGGAAATTGCCCCTGTATGGGATGTTAAAGGAAAAAGCAAGAATTAGGAACCACACATTCAATAAAAACCACTCTTATGCTGCCCGCCCCCCATCTAATGCCCTGCTTCTTTAGGCCAGAGAAATAAGTAGCTAAGTAACTAGAGAGAGATGCTTCTTTCTTTTTTCTTTTTCTTTCTTTCTTTTTTTTTTTTTTTTTTTTGTTTTGTTTTGTTTTGTTTTCTTTGGTTTGGTTTTTTTTGTTTGGTTTGTTTGTTTGTTTGTTTGTTTTGTGGATGCTCAGCCCACCCTGGGGGCAGGGCTGGCATGGTATGTGGTGCTAGGGATGGAACCATAGTCACTGCTATTGTCTAAGCTTGCCTAAGCAGGTGCTTTAGATAGCTAAGCTATCTCACTGGACCTGAGAGACAGTGCCAGCTCCTGTGTGGCTGGTGAGTGACACATGGCTCCCCCTAGCTGCAGTGTATTGGTGCATCCAGGAGCACGGGGTCTCCATAGCTCCTCAGTCTGAGCACCTGATAGGTTCCTCATGATCCCTCTTCTTTCCTTTCATGAAGCAAAACTTACCTCCCAGAATGCTTTCAGAAGCTAAAGGGAAGGTAAGCTCCAAAAAAGTAGCTTTTTCAGGAAGAAAAAAAAAAAAAAAAGCATGATACTATCAAGTTGCACGCAATTAAAATGTGCCTGTGTCCCATCCTCTCAACCATCAAGGGTGATATGAAGCAAAGGGGACAGTTTCATCACCCTAGAGACACAAAAACAAAATTTTCCCCAAAATGATCACATTGGCTACGCCTATGGTAACAAAAGAAAGTAAGTGATTCAAAAGACACCTATTTGGGGTCGGCCTGATAGTTCAGCTGACTAAAGCCCCTGCCTCAGCACAGCATAGAGACTGGGGTTCGATTCCTAGTGTGTCATGCCAGCTCCACCCACAAGGTGTGCTGAGATGGCAATTGAGACTGGGCCTGGTGGAGTGTGCCTGTAATCCTAGCCCTTTAGGAGGCTGAAAACAGGAGAATCTATGTAGTAAGACCCTATAGATCCTATAGACCTTGTCCAAAAAAACTCCTTTCATTTGCCTTAGAAGCAAGTTTCTTATACATTGGGTATAAGAACGTTAGCAATAAAAACTTACAACTCATTTCCTAGGAAAAAATGCACCCACACTTTAAATTTTATATATAATTAGAAGCAGGTAGTTCATGGGCCCTCTGTGGCTTTGATGGATTGATCCCAAGTCCACAGCCACCATCTGTAACATATTAGCAAGGCCACTATAGTGCTGAGTATCCAATACTTTTGGATCAGTATTGCTGATTGCAAGCTGAGACTTCCAAGCAGTGGAAAAAAAGGAAGCCAGGGCTCATCCCAGAGCAAACCTGTGACAACTGAGAACCATCTCAGATCTACACAGAGGTACAGATGTGATCATATACCCACTTGGTACACAAAGTAACACCAGATCCAAGTTTACACTATGAGAAAATTGTCAGGATTCACAGACAATCCCAGGAAATGTGATTCTAAAATGGACACATCAAAAAAGCCCCTTGAGGAAACCAAGTTTTGGAAATGCCATCAGCTGACAAAAAGACAGTGAAAACGTGACAGCAAGGCAAACTTAGCCAAGAGGTCGATTCCAGAACTTGTCCCCAACTCTGAAGGGTGTCCTCCTAGAGGTGGAGAGAGACTATGGCTTCCTGAGCCACACTGCCCCTCCCCAGGGTGAGGAAGACCAGTCAGGGCCAATAATGATCACCCAGTGCAATTACACAGGCCTGGGAAGGCTTTCACACCACATTAAGGGATAGCCAGACTGCTGGGAGACTGTTATCTTCACTACTAAACCAGGTAGATACCACAGTGAGTAGGCTGAGGCATGAGTATTCTAGCCTAGAATTCATCACTGGTCCTTGTACATGTGGCCAGAATTCCAGGTGATTTTTCTTAGGAATTGTTTTTTTTAACTATGTATATGTATATGTATATGTATATGTATATGTATATGTATATGTATATGTATATGTATATGTATATATACATATATATGTGTGTGTGTGTGTGTGTGTGTGTATGTTATAGCTGGCTCAGCCTGCCCTGGGGGTGCGGCTGGAGCAACATCCGGTGCTGGGGATCAAACCACAGTCTCTGTAGTTGCCTAAGCTTGCCTAAGCAGGCACTTTAGACCACTAAACTATCTTGCCAGCCCCATGGAATTGTATTTTTTGACTAACAGAATTAATGTTAATAAAGCACTCTCCATTGTAGACTTCTGCAAAAACCACTGATGTGGAAATTGTCTCTCTTTTTCTCCATAATGTAGGCCTGGTCTCATTCCAGTCACTTGTGGCTTTATCAACCTAAACAACCAGAGATTCTCTGAAAAGCATTTGAAGAACATTTGGGACTAGCATAGCCTTGCAATGGGAATCCCTGTGTCATAGCAAGCTACAGCCCTATTCGAAGAGGTTGAGGTGCAGGGAAGATTTTAAGGCAGAATGAGAACTATATAAACCTCTGAAATAATAGTCCCTGCCTACATGGATTAGTCAAAGGGGTGACAGCAGTCTGTGGTTAAACAGACAACCCTGTGTGTTCATGTCTTTGCACACATAGTTTTTGTGTAAAGTAGCAATGGCCTGTGTGTAAGGCTGTGGTTTTGGTGGAATATTTGTGAATGGTTGTTATGAAGCATACACTCATGAAATCCCCTCCCTCAAAATTTCATGGCTTGTTTACTTTCTTTCTTTCTTTTTTTTTTTTTTTTTTTTTTTTTTTTTTTTTTTTTTTTTTTTTTTTTTTTTTTTTTTTTTTTTTTTTTTGTCTTTTTGAGACGGGGTCTCGCTGTGCAGTTCAGGCTGGCCTTGAGCTCACTTTTGTAGCCCAGGTTGGCCTTGAACTTGCACTGATCCTCCTGCCTCAGCCTCCGAAGTGCTGGGATTATACTCATGTGCCACCACGCCCAACTCTGGTTTGTCTACTTTCATTCTTGTAGGGCTCAACAAAAGCAATTTGATTTTACTCCTGACAAAAGGTTCCATCCACCATTTTGGCTTTTCTCAGGAGGAAAGAAACCAAGCCTTCTTCAAAAATGAATACTCAGATTTAGGAAGAATTTTTTTTCTCCCTCTTGGATCAGGAGCCACATGATTCTACCTATAGAACAATCTTGTCAAGAGAAAGCCTTTGCTAGAACACTCTCAGATTTCAACAAAGAAAAAGGAATCTATGAAGACCGCCAACAGAGTTGAAGGCCTAGGCCCTGCCTCACCGTCCATCATTGTCCTACAGCGCTGAAATGCTCTTGATCTCTATTTTAAAACCCAAACTGAAGCACTGACCTGTGTCCTGAATTGCCGTGAAGGTACACCAGAATTGGGTTTCCATCCTGAAGGGCTGCCTCGTACCAGCAACGGTCCTTCCCTTTGGCATCTTCTGCCCGGCAGCAGGGCACTGTGTGCCTACAGGGCAGGGCAGGGGCTTCACAAACAGGCACAGAGGACACAGGCAGGCAGTCTCTCCTTGCCAGAGTCCAAGCCTTCCTTGCATTCATATGTACAGATTTCTAATATTTATCTGATAACATATGCACAAGGTAAAAATTAAAATCTTACATGAAACATCATCCTAGAAGAAAAACTACATTTGTCCTGAACAATACCTGATCTAATACACAGAAACAACTCCTTTTTCAAAAAATTTTCTGTGTCAGTGCTCCTGACTTTTTGGACCCAGTAAGCTTCCAACACTATGGTTTTTAGGTTCAGGCCAATCAGGACCTAAAGTCATGAACCAAAACCTTTTCTCTTTTAGGTTGCACAGCTCAGGTATTTTGTTCCAGTAACAGAACGCTGACTAATACACCATCTGCCATTGCTTTGGCAGAAAAGACAAGTAGAAAGGAATTTAAAGGGAAACCAGCTCATGTAGGAGAAAAGAACTGTACCATTGAACTAAGCTATTCTACTCAAGAAATCAAATGACTTTGTGATCTTAAACACCACTGAAGCCAGGCGTGATGGTGCATGCCTGTAATCCCAGCACTTGGGAGGCTGAGGCAGGAGGACCAGTGCAAGTTTGAGACTAGCCTGGGCTACAAAAATGAGCTCAAGGCCAGTCTGAGCTGCATAGCAAGACCCTGTCTCAAAAAGATTAAAAAAAAAAAAAAAAAAACTGAGTTCTACTTGCTCCATCTTGTTATACCAATGAATGAACTCTGAAAACAGAAAGACAGCCATCTGCTGTGTGACTGAGAACTTGTAGAAATCTTTAGTCCTAGTAATCATTAAGGGACAGAAAATCTGTCACTGTCCCAGAGAGAAATAAGCCCCTGCACTGAAACAAATAGACACCACCACTGATGAGCTGGTCGTGAGGAGCACAGCTGCCCACCACACCCAGGGCCTATGGGGTAAAAACAAAGAATCAAGATTTCTAAATCACACCACCATTAGCTGAAGCATTAAGTACAGATTGGAAAGAAGCTTCACATAGCCATAGTGGCTCCTAAGCATTCAGTAATCAGAGGTCTAAACGCAGAGAGAGGAAATATAGAACAGTGTACAGGAAATTTGGCAGCCAAAAATAAGTCAAAGAAACAGAGAAAAACACTGAAATGAGCCTAACAGAAAAAGACAACAGAATTCTCAGAACCTCATTTGACACATATTTATCACATGCCTTCTATGTACCAAGAATTACATTAATGGTGAAAACCCACCAGAAAATCCTGTCACCCATAAAAGCCAGGTCTAGAAAAGAAGACAGGCATTAAGCAAATAATCATGCCAACATGTAAGTCATCTCAGTAGAAAGAAATGGCCTAAGGGACAAGCAAAGATGACTACAAAGGCACTCACTCAGCTAACATGGGAAGTGGGGGCTCCTAAAACCCACAAGCTAAAGCAGAAACAAAAACAGGAGGAGCAGTTACACAAAAGGAGAGATCAGAGCACACTGCAGAGGCGGGAGAAGTGGGTAAGGCCAGAGGCTAAGGGAAACACCTAGGACATTTCACACTTGAAAGAGAAATTCCTGAAAAGCAAAATCAAGCATATCAGATTTCACCAGGAATATCCAGCTACTTCCAGGGAGCACCACCCTCCACACAGGCAGGTGACACAGCCTGGCTCCTCTGGCCTTTCCATGGGCCTCACCCTGAGTACAAACCTGTGTCCAATTGCTGAACTCACCAGACTCCTAGCACCACCCCAGGTTCAGGATAGACATAGAAGTTCACTGTGTGAGGGATCCTTTTCTCTGGTTTCTTTAAATCCACAACACATGAGAGTTTGCCTAGGAAACAGAAGTCGTCGTCAACCCTCAGAATCCAATTCCATGACACTGCATCATAATCGAGAAAAATCCATCCCTATAGGTGAATAGGTTTTTAAGTTGTAAGCCACTAAATTGGCCAAGCATCTTATGCATACCAGACTGGTCTGCAGAAGAGTTGCAAACAGTAAAACCAAAAGCTAAATCTTAAAATAGCACCAATACCATAGCCCTAACACATAGATAGTGGAAGAGTTTATTCAACCGTTATCCTTGCTCAGGCTAAAGCCAGAGGAAATGACTTCCTCAAGACATAAGAGGGCCTGAAAAAAAAAAAAAAAAACAAAAAACTGGATGTTCTGCTACTTCAGTGAAACTTTCTTGTTAGGCATGAGGCAAGAAATGTCCCTGCTCAACACATACCAGGGGGCAGTAAGAGCTAAGCCCATGCTATGCTGGGTAACAGGTAAAAAACAAAAACATTAAAAAATAGATCTTCCTGGGCCCTGCGAGATAGCTCAGTAGTCTAAAGTGCCTGCTTAGGTAAGCTTAGGTAGGCTCAGGGGACCATGGTTTGATCCATATGCCAAGCCAGCCCCGCTCTCTGGGTGGGCTGAACCGGTCACTAGAAAAATAATAAAATAAAGGAGATCTGCCTCTTCCTCCTCTTGCTCCTTCTCCTCTTCCTCTTTCTGTGGGTGATGCAGAAAAACAGAGACCACTATGAGTTGTCAGCTCTCAGATGAAGCTCATTTGAAGACTGAGCTCCTGAACTGAAACTCCAGCCACAGGGCCGTGCGCCTGCTCTCAGCAGCTTGGAAGGATTCGTGCCAGGACCCAGAGTCAGTATCACCCAGATTTCAGACCCGACGAGACACTATGTTACAACTGCCAAGTCTTTTTCATTATGTCTGCTTTACCCGCAGGAAGTTCTTTACTCAGGGGAAAAAAAAAAAGAAAAAAACTATGTAGAAAAATTCATGAAAGGTTCATACTTACGTAAGTTTAAGAAAATTGCCATCTGCATCAGGGGAGGGAAAATGTGTTCTTTCAATGATTTGCTAGTAAAGTTGTGGTACATAGCTACAATTTTTCTCCCAAGTGCTGCACAGGAGTTTGGGAAATATCTGCAAGACATGGGGGAATTAACAAGGTAAACAAAGTCGGTCTATGTTGTGTCTCGGTTTTTTGGTTGTTATTTTGGCCTTGTTTTTGTTTTTGTTTTCTCTGTGGCTCAAGTCAAATTTCAGAGACTACTGCTGGGTATTCTGGGTAACCTGGCTTGTGCAGCAACGTTGGCCTTATTCTCTGGGTGCAGCCCAGAGAAGGCCAAGGCTGGGCCCCAAAGTCATGAGACAGGATGCAAGAAGGTTAGCAGTTTAAAATATCTCACTTCAAAATGATAAGTTTGAAGACTTCATATGTAAATGGATGTATATTGAACATATACTCATTAGTGAAATAAACTAGACCTATATGTGTAAATATCGTATAGTCTCCCTAATATAAGTACTTTAAAGAAGAAAACAAGAACTTAAGGGCATAACACAGCTGAATGTGTTATGGATTAAACAACGAATTGACTGGAAGCAGACAAAGCAGAAAACATCAATAGCAAAACCATACACTTATGTACACAGGATGAATCAGATATTGGTTTTAAGAACCTTCAAAAGGTTCAGCATATTGATTATGTCACTCTTGTCTTTTTGATATGTACTGCTCCTGGTGTAAACTCAGTTACTGTCATTCTCTCAAGAATAGTACTTGAAAATAAGAGACTGGGCCAAAAACCATATTCTTGACAGGCTACAGTTTTGTATTTCCTTGAATTTCCAAATATCTGTGTCAAAATTGTGTAACTGCTTATATCACATTGTATGGAAAGTT